>JALBCR010002112.1:0-67806 GCA_030710515.1 Abscondita cerata
TTGTAATGGGCAGTACACTATAAAATTTTATTTCCCGCTTTCTTTTAGGAACAAGCGGCTTACCATCTTCCCAAGCACAGTGGCAAGAAGAAATGGTGTTGAGTAGTTCCTGGGATGCCGGGGTCGATCTACGTTGGTACTAGAATCTAGAAAAGTCAACATGTTGGTCTAACACAAAGGTAAACAACACACTACACAAAACCCTTCTATTTCGTGTGAAACGTTCTGTTTCCTTTAGTTTAATTCTCCGTTCTCTACACAGGCCGCGACAAGTATTAGTATTTGCTCAATTATCATGTCGGACCATATCTTGACTAAAAGTTTTGGCGTTTATCTGATGGTACAAAAACCTTTGGTGACAAAACAGCACTGTATAATTGGGGTCATTATCTGAGTTGTGGGCGCTCTGATAAACAGAAAGCACAATGTCCTTGAAGTCTAAATCTATAAAACGTAACCATTCGATCCATGTTAGATCTTTACATCTTGCCTATTTCCCGTACATCCACAGCAGATTTAATTACTTCGGCAAAACTTTTTTCCCAACTACACCAGTTTCCGTTGCAAAGTCAACAGTTGTTGCAGTAAAGGTTCTATCGCTTGATTTGTCAAACCTTTTCAGAGGTATATAGGCTGTAAATTCCTGAATATCTATAAGAAATCTGACTGCTGGTCTAACAAGGCACCACCTGCTGGGCAAAGAAAGAAATAAAACCGACCAACAGGAGATCAACAGGTTTTACTTAAAATCTAATATGCTAAATCGAACACAAACCAGACAGAGAGAGAGAGACAAACAATACAGTATAAATAACAAATTTTAAAATATTATGAGAATATGACAGAAATAAAGAGACTGTCGCATATATTTACGTGCTTTAGCAGCAGCCTTGCTTGCAATAAATCAGGCTTTTAGTTAAGATGTCAAATTTCAGGTAAGCTTTAGTTAAACGCTTGAGCTAAGAGTTCTTATTCAAATTAAACAGAAAAAAGTAGCTGCAATTCATTTACACATATGCATTTACACACGGCGAATAAAGTTACTTAAATATTAACTATCGAGCCGTTTATGTCATCTGTACTCGAGCTTCATACGCATTATTATTTATGAGTAAGTGATTTAAATACTAAAACTTAGCTGTAAACGTCAAGTGTAGTTCCAGGAATAAAAGTATTCTGCTAGCGACGGTATCGACAGTTCGGGGAAGGTAGATAGACCCAGGGATTTCTCTTAGGGGTGGTGTGCGGAGAAGAACAGCACACAAGTGACTCCCTCGCTGGAAGTATGCAACATTTCCAACCTCTGTAGACGTGGTTTTTACCGTTGGTCTTGATTACTGCGGAACCGTGGTGTTGTCGTTCATTTATAGGAAATGTTTTTAATTAGCTACTCCAGCACCCTCGAGAGTTATCCCAGTATCGAACACAAAAAGTATAAGATGCTGAACACAACGTGCTAAAAGCGTATGTAGCAATCAGAATTAAAACAAATAGGAAAGAAATCCAAATACTGACGGTGAATGAAGCCAGATTAAACGTAAACGCACAATTTGTATTGGAAATTGTGAAGGCCACATTAAATAGTTTTGGTGAAGAATTTCACTTCAGAAAAATGCTAAAACACCCAAGTGAATCAAACGAGAAAGAAAAATGTCCGCTGTCCGTCTCGAAAATTCAATCCACCAATAGCAAATTAGCAGCGTGCGCGACAAGTACAATTTTTCGACGCACCGTACTACTTGCGCACACGTTCTAAGACGGCTCACGACGTACGTCCTAAATACGAGAAATAAAACCGTAACAATGCATCTTCTTTTAAGGTGGTTGCTTTTGGGATAGACTTCACCTTGTCACAGTGGTTTTGTGGAAGTAGTGAATTTTGGGGTAAAACACTGGCGTGAAGATATTGTAGCCCTCAATCGAATCCATATTTATGTCGGCGTTGCTAAAATGAATTATTTAAAAGAGTTTTTAGTTATGATATATAGTGGGTTCTATAAAGTTGAAGTTTCAAATGTCAGTCAGCTCGCTGCTTCACATCTTCTAAAAGATTGGAAATGTAAACGATCTTGGTCGGGTTGCTGATATCAGTGAATGGGCAATGGCTTGCACTTTTTTTATATTTAACCATCTTACCTTTATCGCGTTTTTTATGACTTGTTATAGTGTCCAAAAGTAGCTTCAAGAATCTAGAATGTTGTCCTTAATATTATTTAAAACAGATTTGGATACTTATTCAGTGAATACACTTTCAATCTGATGATCTCTGAGCCTGTTTGTACAAACATCATACGTTTGTCATTTACCCATGTATCTAGTACCCTAGATTCGTAATGCTTATTCGCCTGTATTTTATAAGACGGATTATCCCTTCTTTCCATTTTTTTGAATACCTTTCCCGTCATACTTCATTTTTATATAATTTTCTTAGTCTCATTTCTATTCTCTCCTCTATCTTCTCCATTGTTCTTTTTGCGTTATATCTGTATCTTTCCGCTTTGTTTTCTTTCACATTTCCTAATGCATCTTCAACTCTCTTTTTGTTTCTATTTCTCTTTCTTCTATAGATATTGATTTCTCTTTTTTCCTTTTAATGTCACTCTGAAATAATCTTTTTTTTATTCTCCATTTATCTCCTCACAACCAATTTAATTTTTTCCATTTCATGTTCTTTATTCTGTATATCTTCTATCTTATATATATTTTTATTTTTATTTTTCCTTTTTTATACATTATTTTTTATATGTTTCTATATCTACTTACACTTTTAACATTTATCTTTCGTTTTTTTTATTTTCTTTCTCCATCGTTTTATCCATTTTTACTTGTTTCACATTTCCCATCTACCACTCTTTTACTTTTTCCTAATTGCCTTCTTGCTTTTCCTCCAATTTTTCTGTATACCCTTTGATACTTTTTTTTGTCCAAACTTTTCTTCCTCCCCATTCCTAATTTTTTTCTTGGTTTTCTTCTTCATCCATGGTTGGCGGTCCGTTTCCTCCTTTCCTCAACTGCTCATTTACTAAAACGTAGTTTATGACAGATTCTCCTCTTTCTCCTTTCCACCTTCTTCCATATTTTGATTCATTATAATACAACCTCTTTCTACGCATAAATTTATCAATATTTTTCCTGGTCCATTAAAATGTTGTTCATCGATCTCCTGTTTTTAACCTTTGGTCTATCCTCATACACTGCTCTTGCATTAAAACCCCTACAATTATTTTTCCTTCTTACCGTTCATTTACCATTTCTTCAACTTTTATCTTTGTACTTCCGATCATTATTTCAAACCACGTTGCTTTTTCTTTTATCCTAGTTTTTATTACTCCATTCAATGTTCTTTTCCACTTTTCTTACCCTTTTATTCTTCCTCTACTTTCCTTGTCCCTTTTTACTTGTTCTTTCGCTGAATTGTATATCCCACTAAACTCCCTTTTTTGTTCCTTTACTCTTTCTGTTCCATCCATATCTCCACCAATCCAAACATTATAAAACCTCTTATGTAATTCCAAAATGATTATCCTTTGTTTTTTATTTCTATTATATCCCATAATACTACCTATTTTTAACTTTTTTATTAATGCTCTGCTTTTTTCAATTGGATCCTGCACAACATAACTACTCATTTTCATTTACCCCTCCTTCTGTTATTATTCTCACGCCTATCTTTTTTTAGTTATTTTCACTACTTGTTTTTGTATTTTTTTAGTTTTTTTACTCAGTTTCTCACCATAAGATTTTTCACCGTTTCTTTTTCTAAAAAATTCTACTTTTTTTCCAAACCATACACCTATTCTTCTAATTTCTTACACTTATCTTGTAGTTTATTATTTTAATTTTTCATTTAATTATTAATTTCTATTTTAGACACTATACGAAAATACCAGTAGCAAACTTAGACTTAAATTTGCATTCAGCAAACTTTAACCTTCGTTGCGCTTATCGGATTTACAACGAGACAAAACTTCATCGCCACTATTTACAAATCCAACAATAGTGAATGTAACATACCAACCAAAGTCAAATCCGATCAAAACATTTTTGGCGGTGTCTGCTTCAGCCACCAAACAAAATTCAAAATTCAAATTATTGTACCTCAAATAAGTTTGTTAAACTCTAGACATAACTTTATTTCTAGTTGAAGCTTACTTCTTAGCAAATATAGATTAAATAAGAGTCGTTTAAGAATTGCACAAATATTTGAAGATGACATTTTGAATATTTATACAGGGTGTCCTATGATTAAGTATATAAGGAAATCACAATATTTTATTGCCTAGTTTTGACAATTATGAAGTTTTTAGAATTACGTTGGAGTTTCATGCTTAATAAGATAAAAAAGTGGTTTTCCCCAAAGTATCAATTACTATCTACAGTCAAAATTAAAATATTTCTTATAGAAAACATCTTTGTTTCGTGTAATTTGTTTGTCATTCAAAGTGATTATAAATAATTTCTAAATGATTTTATCACTTATACTTATATTACCTTCGATTAAAATTAAAACGTAAAAATGTTGTGTAAAAAACATATCTAATCAATATACTTAAGAGCAGTCAAGTGTAAATCGAAATTCCAAAGTATGGGAATTTTGCGCTATAAAAAGGCAAACAATACCATAATTGGTATCTTTTACTGAGACCAGTCAATATGAAGGTATTCTTAGTAGTCTTACTTTCCGTCGTTGGAGCTTATGGTATGTTCCGAATTTTTACGCATGTACTTTTTTTAACATAAAAACTTTTCCAGCTTCATTCATTCCTAGAATTCCCAGAGGAAGAATTGTTGGAGGACAGGATGCGGCAGAAGGCCAATTTCCTCATCAAATTTCGATGAAATTCCTTGGTTCTCACATGTGCGGAGGTTCTATCATTAAACCAAACACTGTTCTTACTGCCGGTCATTGTGTTGATGGGTACGTCACTAAAAATCATTATTTCCGTTTAATATTTATATATTTGTAGACAATTTGCAATATTTTTATCAGTAGTCGGTGGAACAAATAAACAATCCGTAACAGCTAACAGTATCCAAGTAAGTGCTATTTCTCAACACAAAGACTACAACGGAATGACCATAGTAAACGACATAGCCCTACTGCACCTTAGCAAAGATCTTGTTTACAACGATAAAGTACAACCTATTGCTTTAAGTACCGCTTCGCTTGGTGGAGGAGTAGAATGTACTTTAAGTGGATGGGGAAGAACATCGTATCCAGGATCAGCTCCAGAAAATTTGCAATTTATTGATTTACTTACTGTTACTAACGATGTATGTGCAGATAGACATACTTCAACTGGTTTACCAGTTACTGCTGGACAAATTTGTACATTAACTAGATCTGGCCAAGGAGCGTGTCACGGTGATTCTGGCGGCCCATTGATCAGTGGCAATGAACAAATTGGTGTGGTTTCCTGGGGACAGCCATGCGCTATTGGTTATCCTGATGTATTCACCAGGGTATCTGCATATATTGACTGGGTCAACACTAACTCAAAATAATTTAAGGGTTTTGTAAAATTATGAATTAATAATAAAATCCCAAATTTATCTAGAAATGTTTTAATTATTCCATCAATAATAAATTTAAAAATCAATTTCTTCTAAATGATATGTAAATAAGAACTTGATTGTTAAACATACCAAACTTGTTCTATATAACTCTGAATTTCCTTAATAGGAATCAATTCGTTAAAACACTAATACAACTCGGTTGATTGAGTCTGTTACTCAGTTGCGGGTTTCAACTGCAATTAAATGGTAAAGTAAGGACCTGCATATAAATGAAATACTACAAATCAAAATATGAATAAAAATTTCCAAACCTTGACAAACGAATCGAAAATCAAAACTTTCTAAAATCAATTTTTTAATATAAATGCTTTAGGTATCACTTTAAGAATAGCTACTAAGGGTGCAAATCAATTACATTACCGTTCAAGTTCTAATCCCACTTCTGAATTGTAAAACTCATTTTTTTTTATTTAATTAAAGTTCTAAAGTAACAACACAGTTAAATTTTGATTCTTAATATAAAAAATCTAATACAACAAAACTCAACTCAATCGAGTGTGGCGATGGATAAATCAATATCAATACAAACTTTTGTTAGCTTATCTCATCCAATCTGACTCAATTTGTAAATCTATTGCTCTGACTTTTATATGAGATCTGATAACTTTGGGTTTTGAGAGTCAACTCTAACTGGCTGTTTTGTGACCTTTGCGGAGCCTGGTGCCCCCAATTTTGTGCAGGAGTTTTTGATGAAGAGTTTTTGCTGCTACAGAGCTAAGAAGCTAAGAGATGAATTATCCGAACAGGGACTTACTCAACCCGCTGGCAGTAACAATATACATTTCCCATTGATCCGTTAGATGCTAGCAAGCCAGTCAGGACTTACAAATGAGAATTAGGGCTGAGAACTCACATCTCAAGAAAACATTACAAACAAGCTCTCCCCGAAAGGATGTTTAACAAACAGACTCGTCTAATACAAGCAAATTGTCAGAATTGTGAAAAGGGTTCTTAAAGCAGCTAGGACCATGGCTGTCAAGAAGTGAAGTTGGAATTATTGACTAACATTTGTGTGATGAAAATGACACGAAATCGTGGGAAGATGTGTTTATAAAGCTCTAAAGATTTCTGATTTTGACAAGGAAAAGGAAAAGTTTGACGATAATTGAGCAAGATTGGAAAAGAAAATGAACCATTGAAAGTCTACATATGAGGAAATACAAAGGAAAAGCAGAAGAAAGGGAAAATGAAAAGAAAGGAAAGTATAGACAAAAAAAAGATTCAAGGTAAACGAAAGGAAAATAAACCATTGATAGTATTGGAAACATTGAAGAATGTCCAAAATTAACACAGATGAGTGAAAAGATTAGTGTAAAAAAAAACAGAGGTTAGGTATGGATATATCATAAAAAAAAGAAGAAATATGAGAATACATGAAGAAATATATAAGAAAGTAGGAAACAACTTTCTAAAAACAAAACAAAATCAACACATTAAAAGGAAGAAGAAACAATAGTAAGAAGGAGAAACAAAAAAGTAGAAGAAGAAATAAGAAGTAAAAAATATCATAAAGTAAGATACAATCGGGAATGTGTAGCACATAATCAGTGTCTTCGTTTCTAAACTTACGGCACCTCCAGTAAGTTAAGTTCCCTGAAGAATCTTAGGACTGATCTTAGATTGATAGGGGCAATTTTTTCCAGTTCTAGGAAAAGTTTCCCAAAACTGTTTTACATTTTGGAAACTGTAGCTTCACATTCCTTAAGAAAGTAAATCAGTGACTTCTCCAACACTTAGCGAAATCTACATGTCAAGTTAGTGGTAATACTAATCTCGGTAAGATGTCTGTCAAGTCGGTAGTGCCCGGTCAGGAAGCCCGTGAGAATTCTTAAATGGTTTCTGCTAACTACTAAGTAATCTGTGCTCTTTCCCGATGAAGTCACCTAATACTTTTGTACTGTCTCAGCTATAGTAACATGACCCAGTGTTCTTCATGCTCCTTGCCAGAAATCCGAGAGTGTCCCAGGATCTAAGCTAGTATGAACTTAAGTTAATGACACAGCTGCTCAACGTTGAAATGGCCATCTGGATATCGGACACAATCACCAATCCAATTGCTTGTCCCTTCGCTTAAAAGATGTTAGTGTACCTGCCCACCTCAACGGTAGATTCTTCTAGCCTAGCTTTAACCATTCTGGTCCTCAAAAGTACTGCAAAGCATTTGACAACAGGAGGCTCATTCTGACCCATCTCCAACACACAAAAATGGAGCTTATAAGGGGTTGTCGAAAATCTAGGAAGGCACAAATGATAGTTTTTTTTGCTTCTAATCAGTTACTCAAGTTGCTCGTCAGCTAGTACAGGGCAGTTTTCGTAGGTATGCCAATTTTGTACGCATGCTGATCCCGGTGTATCCACCAATTTTTTTAGCGTTTTGAGCAGAAAGGGCGAAAAGTTAATGAGTTTATAGACCTTACGGTTGATGGTGTCCTTTATTTCCTGAAGATTCATATTAGGATGGGAGTCAGTTTGACCTGTAGGGCAACACGTTTGAATCACTTTTACTGCGATGCTAGGTCAAACCGGATTACCGATGATTTGCTAAATAAAAAGAATTGTATGGTACAAATGCAACACAAGGAGAACATTGTATATAAACAGGAGAGAGGACGAGTAAAAGTTTTAGTTTTTTAATAAAACGTGTTATTGAAAGAATTTCTGTTTGTGAGAGTCGGACTTTGTAGATTTTAAGGAGCTGTAACAGTATCAGTTTTCTGCTAGTTAGTTGGTTCCTTGTATATGTTGTGCCTTCAATTCTATACAACTCAATGCACTTAAAATAATATTATCGGTTTGGATTTTATTATAGCAAAGTTTTTAATTACACTACGTGTTTTTTATCCAGTTAGTTATTGAATGTTGTACATGTGTGTTTATGCTCTAAAATTTCAATTCAAATTATTGAAAATTCTTAATTGTTTAAAAGTAAATAATTGAATCAATGATTGGTAAATGGTACTATATACGTAAGCTCTACTCAGGTTAAAAAATTAGTGATATAGCAATAAAATATAATTTTTAAGCGAAAACCATGAGAAAAGCGCGACCTCCCCGAAGTTAATTTGGATCAAACTTTTATCGCATAGTGATAACAATACTTTTTAATTAACCCAGGTTTGACTTAAAATTAGTTACATTTATATATAAATTTTACTTTATGATTTCGCGGTAATTTTTGTGAAGGTTACACACTGATAGGAGTTGCAAGTTGTTGCAAATACTGAGCAGTACGTGAGATGTGGAGGAAAGTGTTTAACATGGTTTTATTTAAAATGTGTTGGAATTAATATAGCTTAAAGGTATATAGGGTACCTAGTGGTTCTGTGAAAACTGTGGTTAATTGTTGTCCAGTTACTTTGAGGTTACTGTTGCTACATTATTAAAAGAGGCAATGAAAGATTATAGTAACGTTTATGTTTGAAAGATGAGGAAAGTTTGAAAAGTTTAAAAAATTGGTGATGGTAAACATTGGAATGAAGGCTCCTGTTGAGGTAAGTGCTCTTAATTTACAAAAACAGTTAAAACACAGTAGTGCATAAAGCAAACAATGCCTCAAATTTAAGCACAGCCAGTAAACAAAGAGCAAAAGGCTTCTAAGACTATAGATGTGAGACAAAAACAAAGTTGATATTAGGCACTGACAGTTGATATATATATATATATATATATATATATATATATATATATATAATGCTTTATTCTTTCACGTAAACATAGCTTGTAATGGGGTTTTAAACACTGTAATAAATATTGTAAGTGCCACGCCAACACGCAGTAATTACTTGAAAAAAGCTGCGTGTTAGCGTGGCGAAACGTTGTACTTTTTAATATTTATTACACGTGTTTAAACCCCAAAGATTTTAATACAAATATATATATATATATATATATATATATATATATATATATATATATTAGCAACTTGCCGACAGGTATGTAGCAGTTACATAGTCGACTCTTCTCACATTATAGCTGCCCTAACAGTTGGCAAGTATAAAAATTTCGGAATCGCCTGCAGTAAAGTACGCAAGAGGTTGTACAATAGCAAACAAACACTGAGAATCATCCGACAGCTGTTTCGTCCTTTGGTACTCATCGGGAGTGAGAGAACTCGAGTGTAAGTTCACTATTGTACAAACGCATATAGTCATATAGTAGGGCATACAGTCGACAGCGCACGTTTGTACAATAGTAAACTTACACTCGAGTTCTCTCTCACTCCCGATGAGTCCCAAAAGGACGAAACAGCTGTCGGGTGATTATGAGTGTTTGTTTGCCATTGTACAAACCTCTGCGTACTTTACCGCAGGCGATTCGAAATTTTTATACTTGCCAAATCTGTTAGGTTGGCTATAATTATTGAAGAGTCGACTATGTAACTGTTTACATACCTGTCGGCAAAGTTGCTAACATTTTCGTACGTGAACGCTTTCACGAGTCGACACTAGATGTCGAAAAGCTTTATCATTTATATATATGTATATATAACATGATGAGTATGAAGGATGGAAAGGTCTTATTCAGTTGTAGAAACAATGAAAGTACGATCATACTAGGGAATATATTAAAACAGGTTTTGAGTAAGGATATGAAGTTGTTACAGAGTCGTCAAATGACTAAGAACTTTTTTACTAAGTAATATATTTGGGATTGAAAGCATAGATGATGAACAACTTGTTGAAAAAATAGTAAATCAAAATGAATGTACTTTGGATGAAGATAAAAGTTTAAGAATAATGAAGCGATTACCTAGTAAATCTAGAAGTTGTTTATAATTGTGGTGTTGAACCTATGTACTAAGAGAAAAAAGAAACCGGTGATATGTATGTGGAATATATGCCCGGTAAATAACTATGTTTTTGTGCCAAGATGTTGCAAATGTTATGGTTTTCAACAAAGCTAAATATTGATCATGGTGTTTTTGACAAAAATTGTCTTAATTATTTAGAAAGAGTTAAAAGATCAGTAAATAGGTTCAGTTATGTAGAGATTAGGTGAAGTTACTGATGACGCAGTTTAGGTCTGTTTTCAGTTACGGTTGAGACGCATGTTACCTCTGAGGATGATGAATGTTTATTTTGAATTGAAGGCTATGATGTGGTTGTTGTAATTCCATTTCTAAGCACACGGAAGGAGTGGCTATTTATGTCAGTAAAGGTGTTATATTTAAGCTTATCGGTATTGAGAAATTTCGAATGGACTAATTGCTTATTATAATTAAATTATGAATTGTAAAAGATATTGTTGTTATTGTACGTTTTGAATAGATTCTCAGCATGGTTAGAAAACGTACAAGAAGTAAACAGTGGCATGGTTCTTGTATAGATTAAAGAACAAGAATCTTATGCAAAGAGTCTTCAAAGTATTGTTCAAATGGCGGGGATGAGATAGTTAGTTTATTCCTCTACCCGTATAACATTGGACTGAAATTGAAAGTATGATTGACCAGGTATTGGTGGATG
This sequence comes from Abscondita cerata, assembly GCA_030710515.1. NCBI lineage: Eukaryota > Metazoa > Arthropoda > Insecta > Coleoptera > Lampyridae > Abscondita > Abscondita cerata. Next base: position 11,040 of record JALBCR010002112.1, read on the forward strand.
GTGTTAATGGCTACTGTAAGGTCTTTAGTAGTCCAAAAATATCAGATCTAACCGTTGAGGTTTACAAATAACGACAGTTCTAGAGGAACAACTTAAAAAAAAAGAAACAACCAACGGAAATACGGATCGATGTAGCGCACTGAGTTCGTGGAGGATAAAGTATTTATAATGGTTAGAGCAGCAGCGTCTAACAAGGCGCTACCTGCTGGGTAAAAAAAAGAAATAAAACAGGCTTTACTTAAAGCTTAATACGCTAGATCAACACAAACAAAAGAAATAGACAGACAATTCAATACAACAACAAACAAATCGTAAAGTACTAGGAGAAAATAAAAATTTACTTAAACACTAGAGATCAAGCCGTCCCATGTTATATGTACTTGAGCTCCTTGCGCATTATGACTGAATATGTGGCTTAAATAATAAAACTTAGCTGTAATCTGTAGGATGCAGTTCCGAGAATAAACGTTTCCTGCTAGAGACGATATCGACAGTTCGGAAAGTTAGGTAACCCCAAGATTCCTATTAGAGGAGGTGTGCGAAGAAAACGGAAGGCGATAGGCTTTATCCATGAACTTATGAAGCATAACCAATCCCTGTTAGACGTAGTATTTACCGGTTGTCTGCAGCTTAACTAATGCAAAACCGTGACGTGGTCTTTAATTGATAGAGAAGGTTTTTAATCAGCTACTCTAGCACCCTCAGGAGTTATCCAGGTATAACACACAGAGAGAACATAGGTAACGCAACGTGCTAAAAGATTTCACGTGACAATTGCAATCAATACAAACCGAAAAAAATAAAAGCAATGTGTACTCACGGTGAATTTAGCCGGATTTAAACTTAACCACTAATTTGTATTGAGAATCTTAAGTCGCACATTAAAAAATTTTTGTGTAAATTTCAATTTCAAGTGCTTCAGAAAAAATTAGAAAGTAAGAGTGCGACCTGTATAAACTTTGTGAGGATTTTCGAGATTGGGTGTTAGAGGCAGTCGAGGCGGTGAGAGGTGACGATAGTAAAGTTAACAAAAAACTGTGTCCGTGGTTTGAAAAAGGAGTTAAGAGATGTTGTGATGAAAAAGATAAAGTCTCTTAAAATTTGTCCTCCTACGTTTTTTGTTCGCCAGAAGAGACCAGGGTGTAAGTAGTGCCTAGGAAAATTTCAGAATGTGTAAACATGAGTTTGTGGCCATGTTGAGAAAGGAAGAAAATTGTTTTATTAAAAAAAATGTAGATAATGCTATTGGTGATCCGATCAAAATGTGGTGAGTTTAAAAATTTTTGTAGATTTTAAGCGTGACAGTCGACAGGTCAAAACTTATAGTTAAATTGCAAAGGTTATAAGGTATGACAGGAGATGTTTATGGCTGGATTGAAAGTTATCTGGACAGTAGATACCAACAAATAAAACACAATAGAATTAAGTCAAATTTTGAATTAGTTAGCCAAGGTATCCCTCAGGGCAGTATAATTGGTCCAATTGTATTTAACTTGTATATAAATAACTTGGCAACTGTGATAGTATAAAATTCCATATTCAACATAATCATGATACTTTCTTAATTTTTATTCTTTAATCAACCTCTTAGAATCTTGAAGTTATTAATAAAAAACGTGGTTTGTACTAAATTTAAATGCAATAAACAAAATAAACATTCTAATCTTAAAGACTAACCTGAATTTTATTTATGGTGACGTACTACTTGATGCAACCTTCGCCGACTTTGTAGCAGTACCATGAGTTGTTTTCCACGACGTTCTTTGTTTATAACTTTTAATTTAGAAGCACTTTTCTTTATTATTTATCAAAAATTATTCGATTTTATATACAACATCGTGCTGGTTTATTACGAATATCGCTGGCTTTCCACGATGCGCTGCTTTTTATATAATTATAGTTATTACTGTGTTAATGAAATTTATAAATATAAACACGTATTTAAAGGGTTACTAAGAAAATTTTCATATTCATTGTTTTACTCACGGTCTTAACTTTACACCCAACATTTTCATGTTCACTTTGTTTCATCACTACGCACAAAAACGACTTATCCTCATAGCATACAATAGGCAAACGTATCTTAATACTAAACAATACATTTATATATTTTAATTGACGTTGCAATTGCTGCAATATGTTCACCGATGACACTTTGCTGTATTATTCAGGAAGTGGTATAAATATAGTCATTGATAAAATAAATTCTAAGTTGACACTGCTTGAAGTGTGGTTAAAAAAAAATAAATTATGTTTAAATGTTAATAAGACAAAGTGTATGTGCATCGCTAATCATACACTAAGTGTTAAAATCTGTCTGTGATGATGGGTAATGGCAATCGTTTTGAATCGGTTAATTAATGAAAATATTAATAAGTTGTAAACGTTGAATGCTAAGATTACTGAAACGTTAAATAAGATATTCAGTTGTCAAAGATGAAATAAAGTAGAAAATAAGTTGTACCAAATTATTTAAGTGGTATGTTAGTTAAAGTCAATGAAATCCATAGTTTTTAGATTAAGGAAGTACACTAGCAATGCAATAAATTCAATTTTTATAATGGCATTAAAGAATACAACAGATTACCGCAGGATATTAAAAGTTCTAACAGTATTGTAAATTTAAAAAAAAATTTAAAAACTCATATGAAATGAAAAAAAATAATTAAAAAACATTAATTTTTGATTATAAGCTATTTTGTGATACATAAATAAATAATGTAAAACTTACATATTGCATTATTTTATTTAATTGGTATTAAATCGGATTGGTTGTTAGAGGTTTTAAAAATTGAAAAGGGTCAAAATCGTTTCTAAATTTGGGGGTTCTAATAAATTAAGAATTATTGTGTAATTTTTCTTTTAGAAAATTATCGTTTGAGTCAATACTGTTCAAAGACATAAAAAAGAAAAATTTGGTCAAAACTAAATCGCATAAGAACAGGCCATTCAAAATGCAACTCTGTGTTATTTAAATGAAGTGCGATTTCTAATGCAAATTCTGACTGTGGAAACAAATTAGAGACAGTTGCACATATTGTGGAGGATTGTCAATTAACAAGTTTTAAAGGAGGGTTTGTAAACATTTATAATTTAACGGACGAAGCTGTATTATGGCTTACTAATCTGAAGGACATTTGAAGTTAAGCAATATTTTGTATTCTCTGTCTCGATTATCTGTTTTTCCATTATTTTGTATGACATTTCTTTAACCTACTATTTGTCGTTATTGTCGTGACTGGTGCTTGGACCGGTCTATTATATTTCGTCATGCAATGGCTGTGCTGTTATATTCTTTTATAATTTTACACACTTTATCAATATTCTTACATATAAATACTAAGGTGGGTAAGGTTGGCATGTTTAGGTTTTAGTGGTTTTCTTAAACCTTGAACCAATCCACAATAGCACGGTTTTGTCACACAAGGTTCATACTGATCTTCTGGGGCACCATACATAGCAACTGCATAACGACATTCTTAATGCGAACTTTCATTAATGAAAAAAAAAGAAAAGAATGTGAATTACCGTAAACACACTTAACGTTCTCTACAGGAAAAAAATAATTTTCAAACCGTCGAAGACCTGTTTGAGATCATATGATATTTATGGTTATAGTGTTTCTTCAACACTATATTTGTATTAATTAGAAAAAAAACTAAGATCTTTTGAAATTCTCAAGGAAAAAATGGTGAACAATCTGACTAACGTAATAAAAGGTCCTTAGCGTAGACGTAGAGGTTAGTTTCAAGTTTCCGATTAAATTGTATGGAAAAAAGTGTAATACATCTTATTGATTTCGAAATTTTCATTGAGAAGTCAAATGCATAAACCCTTTTTAAAGTCATCTTTGTTGTTTGTGTCCAGGTCAAAAATGTTTATGTTTCAACAATAACTCCGACTTTTAAAGCTTTCGTTTATACATAACTTGCCTAAAAATTATTAACTTCCAAGTTTTGTAGTTATATATATATATAAAAAATGCGGAATAAGAATTAAAATATTTTTTAAAAAATATACCTTTGTTTTATATAATTTGATTGTCATTGAATATTTCTAAATGATTTTATCAAAATCTATATTATCTTTAATTAAAATAAAGACGTAAGTGTGTTTTGTACAAAGTTATCTAATCACTGTACTTAAGAGCACTCAAATCTAAACAAAACTCCAAAGTATGAGAGTTTTGTGCTATAAAAAGGCAAACAATACCTTCATTGGTATCATTTACTGATTCCAGTCAATATGAAGATATTCTTAGCAGTACTACTTTCCGTTGTTGGAGCTTATGGTATGTATCTGTTTTGTACGCTTTTATTGATTTTAACATAAAAACTTTTCTAGCTTCATTCATTCCAAGAATTCCCAGAGGAAGAATTGTTGGAGGACAGGATGCAGCAGAAGGCCAATTCCCCCATCAAATTTCGATGAAATACTATGGTTCTCACATGTGCGGCGGTTCTATCATTAAACCTAACCTTGTTCTTACTGCCGGTCATTGTGTTGATGGGTACGTCACTAATAACCGCTGTTTCTTTTTATTTTAATTTCTATACGTTTGTAGACAATCTGCACGTTCTTTACAAGTAGTTGCTGGAACAAATAAACAATCCGTAACAGCTAACAGTATCCAAGTAAGCGCTATTTCTAAACACGAAGGCTACGACGGATGGGACATAGTAAACGACATAGCCCTACTGCACCTTAGCAAAGATCTTGTTTACAGCGATAAAGTACAGCCTATTGCTTTAGGTACCGCTTCGGTTGGTGGAGGAGTAGAATGTACTTTGAGTGGATGGGGAACAACATCGTATCCAGGATCAGTTCCAGAAAATTTGCAATTTATTGATTTACTTACTGTTACTAACGATGTATGTGCAGATAGACATACTTCAACTGGTTTACCAGTTACTGCTGGACAAATTTGTACATTAACTAGATCTGGCCAAGGAGCGTGTCACGGTGATTCTGGTGGCCCATTGATCAGTGGCAATGAACAAATTGGCGTGGTTTCCTGGGGACGGCCATGCGCTATTGGTTTTCCTGATGTGTTTACCAGAGTATCTGCATATATTGACTGGGTCAACACTAACTCAAAATAAATTAAGGGTCTTGTAAAATTATGAATTAATAATAAAATCCCAAATTTATATAGAAATGTTTCAATTATTCCATCTATAACAAATTTAAAAATAATTTCTTCTAAATGATATGTAAATAAGAACTCGATTGTTAAACATACCAAACTTGTTCTATATAACTCTGAATTTTTTAATAGGAATCAATTGTTAAACCCTAATACTACTAGGTCATTTGAGTAACAGGGAAGTTGCGGGTTTCAACTGCAATTAAATGATGACGTAAGGACCTGCAAGTAAATGTACAAATCAAAAAAATTTCCAATCGAAAATCAAAACTTTTTAAAATCAATTTTTTAATATAAATGCTTTAGGTATTACTTTGAGAATAGCTACCAATGGTGCAAAAATCAGCTACATTACTGTTCAAGTTCTGATCCTACTTTTGAATTGTAAAAACTTATGTTCTTTTACAAGAATTAAAATATTTTTTTAAAATACACCTTTGTTTTATATAATTTGTTTGTCATTGAAAATTTCTGAATGGTTTTATCAAAATCTATCTTCAATTAAAATAAAGACGAAAGTGTGTTTGAACAAAGTTATCTAATCACTGTAGTTAAGAGCACTCAAATCTAATCAAAACTCCAAAATATGAGAATTTTGCGCTATTAAAGGCAAACAATACCTTTATTAATTCTCTTTTATTTATTCTTAGTAATAATATACATGAATAAAGGATTCGATTTCTTACAAATTAAAAACCCATACATATAATTCCCTTTATCTAGTTTTAATCCCAAAACTAAACAATACAAAGAATTTATACCCATATTAATAATATCAGCAATTTTCTTAAATTACACTTTACATATATTTCTCTTTTTCCTCTCATTTTCTTCTCTTTTTCTTATCACTTCTTTCATCCATTCTATTCCCTGTCTATTTTTTCCTAAGAGTATCCTTCCTTTTTGTCTTCGGGCCGTGTGTTAAAGCACTTTTGCACACGAGGTTTATTTATGAGGAAAAACCGATGAACGATTCGACCACCTGAGAACATTGAAAATGTGCGACTCCAGAAAGACTCTAGTAGTGTATCACGAAACAGGGACGCCACCTGACTGAAGTGATTTTCCACACATGAAATTCCAAAATGCTTTGAAATTCTGAATCCAAATCTGTCAATAATTTTTTTTTGAGTAAGAATTACCAAGGTTATAAATCTTTCAAAAACGTTCTACCCTTCTGCCTGATCCTGTACTTTTTCCCCTCAGATATTCTGGTATTCCTTTCGTACTTAACTCCCCCGTACTTTACATTGTATTTTCCCCTTCTATCTTCGCATTTCTTTCTTGTATCTGTATACCTTTATCTATACTTATCACTTCCTTTTTCATTTTTCTCCCCTCCCTTCTTTTCTTGTTTATCTTCTCTCTCAAGTACCCTACTCTTTTATAATAATGTTTCCAGTCTTCTTCCCGTATTTATTTAAATATTTCTCTACTTTCTTCCAACATTCCTTTAGCATCTCATCCTTTCTTTAAATCTCACTGCCAATTTTTCCGTCCAAATTCTAATTTTATCTATTTTTACTTCTTCTTCTATTATATATCCTAGTGTTTCTTTTCCCAATTCCATCGTCTATTTCAAATATTTTAATTGTATCTTCTCCAGCTTTTCCCATTCTTATCCATCCCCATATTTCCGTCCATACAATAATACACTCCTTACCAACTTTTCAAACAACCATCTTTATTTTCAACATCTTTTCAAAAACCCTTTTTTCTATCCCCTATACCTTGTTCCCTTTCTGTTCTGATTCTCTTATATGCCCCTCATCCTTATTATTATAACTAAAATTATACTCAAGATACTTGTATTTGTTGACTGTTTGTATTTCTTCTTACCCCCAAAGCTATCTCTTTTTATTCCTTTCCCTTTTTTCTTGTTAAACACCATTATTTTAGTTTTTATCACATTTGTTTCAAGTTTCTTCTTTTCTAAATATTTTCTCACTACCTCTATCATGCCTCTGCTTCCCATCTGATTTTTTGCAATTATAACCACATCATCTGAGTACGCTAACACCCACACTTTTCTTCCCTATCACTATTCCTCCTGTTTGCTGTTTTTATCACCTCTTCTAAATCACTAATATATATTGCAAATAAACTGGACTCAACGCACACTCTGCCTAAGCCCCTTAGTTACCCAAAACTCTCTTCCTATCCTTCCCTCCTCTCTAGTTCTACATCTTGTTTTTTTATACAGTTCTTCTATCCCTGCTACCAAATCTTCGCTTACCCCTTCTGCCTCATCACTTTCCACAACAGCTTTCTATCCACATTGTCAAACCCTTCCTTAATATCTAAAAATAAGGCATATATTTTTCCTGCGTCCTTTCTATCTCTTTATTAACCATGTGCTTCAAGATATAAATATTGTCTATTGTACCTCTGTCTTTACGAAAGCCTACCTGCCAATCTGGTATTAACTTCCTCTCTTCTATTTCCTTCTCCAATCTGCTTCTTAATATTTCTTCATATATTTTGTACCCCTTACATTTGTTAAACTTGCCCCCCGGTAGTTTTCAATTTGCTTTTTGTCCCCACCACTCTCCTTGGGTTCCATCAGTACTTTCGGCTTTATCTATTTTCACCTTCCTTAATGCTTGCTCCAACTCCTTTTTTTATACCTTCACATCTTGATTTTTCTCTTCTTTCCTATCTTCTACAATTGTTGTCTTCTCCTTTGTCTTTCTAATAATCTTCTACAATGTTCTTTTCATTTTCTTCATCTATCCCTTTTCCTAACTTCTTAAACTTTCTCCTTTTTCTGCTAATGAACTCCCATACTTGACTTTCACTCTTTATCTTTCCCTCTAAATCCTTTTTGTAGTTCTATTTTCTTTGTTTACACCTTTTTGAAACTTTTTTTAACTTTTTATATTCTTCTAACTCTATCTTTCCTTTTTTCCATTTTCTTCTCATCTCTTTTTTCTTTTTTATTTGCAATTACCATTTTACTATTTTTTGCTTTTTCTAATATACATGCTCTTTTCTTATACCTTTTCTTTTCCGTTGCACCATCCATTTTCTTCACAATCTTATTTATTTCTTCCTCAACCTCATAAGACATCTCTTGCTCTTCCTCCATCTTCTCTCTGTACCTCTTTATATTTTCCCTTGTCCACACTTTTTTTCTCCATTCTCCATTATCGTTTAGTTCTCCTTATTTCCATTTATCCATCATTATCATCTCTAACGGTTGATGGTCAGATTCTCCTCTTCTCCTATCCTCAGCTGTTCAATCTCTTCTTTAGTTTTTTTTCATTATTACGTAATCTATGACTGATTTTCCTCTTTCTCCTATATATGTGTACTCGCCGTTCCCTCCTTCCTCAGATTACCATTCATAATAGTCGATCCTTGTATATCGTAATTATCTCAAACCTTTTTCCTTTTTCTGTTTTTATTCTAGTTTTTATTGCTTCTCTAAGCTTCACCTCTAATTATTTCTTCCACTTTTTTCTAATTCCTGTTATTATTTCTCCTTTCGCTCTCCCTTTTTTTGTTTTTCCGCGTATTGGATTTCCCAAACAAACTCCTCCGGCATTCGCTCTTTCCATTCTTTCTATTCAACTTTTTTCATTCATGTCTCTACCAGCCCTACCATGTTGAAGCCTTTAATATAATTCCAAAATAGCACCCTTTTATTTTAATTGTTGCTACATTCCAAAAACTATTCTATTATTTCTTTTCTTTTGTAATAAACTTTGCCCACTTTTCCCCACCCGCTTCCCTTTCGGTTTTATTCCACCCCAAAATTTAAGTTTTTGACATCCATTTTTTATTTTCCTCTCTGCTTTTATCCATCTTTTTCTTCTCCTTCCATCCATATCTTTCAAGTCCTATTTTGACTCTCTTTCCTTTTTGCTACAATATTTTTGCTTCCTGTCTTATTCTCATTTGTACCTCTCTTTCCTTCAATGTCATATCTTCATTCACGTAAATTTTAGTTCCTATCAATGTTTGTTTATCCCTTAATATTTTGATTTAGTTTCTATATTACTTATTTTAACCAATATAACTCCTTTTTATTTTCTACTGCTTCTTCCGCTCTTAGTTCCACTTCCATCTTGTTTTTATCAATTCTTCTACGTGTTTTGCATCTCTTCTTTGTTTCCTCTTGCTTACACTCCTCTCACTATTACATTTTTCTTCGTTTCTCTTTTTCCTTTATTTATTTATTTACCTTTATTGGTACCATTTACTGATTTCAGTCAATATGAAGATATTCTTAGTAGTATTACTTTCCGTCCTTGGAGCTTATGGTATGTATCTATTTTGCACGCTTTAATTGATTTTAACATCAAAACTTTTCTAGCTTCATTCATTCCAAGAATTCCCAGAGAAAGAATTGTTGGAGGACAGGATGCAACAGAAGGCCAATTTTACCATCAAATTTTGATAAAATACTTTAGAACTCACATATGCGGCGGTTTTATCATTAAACCTAACCTTCTTCTTACTGCAGGTCACTTATAACCGCTGTTTCTTTTTATTTTAATTTTTATACGTTTGTAGACAATCTGCAGCATTTTTACAAGTAGACGGTGGAAGAAATAAATTATCTGTAACAACCAACAGTAAATGCTACTTCTAAACACGAAAGCTACGACAGATGGACCATAGTAAACGACATTGCGCTTCTGCACTTGAGCAAAGATTTTGTTTACACCGACAAAGTGCAACCTATTGCTTTAGGTACTTTTCGGTTGGAGGTGGAGTAGGATGTACTTTAAGTGAATGGGGAACAACATTGTTTTCTGGATCAGCCTCAGAAAATTTGAATAGACATACTTCAACTGGTTTACCTGTTACTTCTGGACACATTTGTACATTCACTAGATCTGGCTAAGGAGTTTGTCACTATGATTCTGGCGGTGCACTGATCAGTGGTGGCGAACAAATTGGTGTGGTTTTGGTTTTTTGAGGACAATCTTGCGCTATTGGTTATCCTGATGTCTTCACCCGAGTTTCCGCATATATTGACTGGGTCAACACTAACTCAAAATAATCTACGGAATTTGTAAAATTATAAATGAATATTAAATCCTAAATTTATGCAAAAATATTTGATTTATTCTATCAATATTAAATTTGAGAAAGTTTTATTCTGAAGGAAGGTTTTTAAGAAGAAACCGAATTATTTACATAACTTCTCCAAACTATGACTTTTTTTAAATGGAGTTTTTGATTGTATAACTTGATTTGAATTTATCTAGATAGCTGAAAAAAGAAAGAAAAAAGAAGATAAAATAAGACAAATTTTGTATGGAAATAAAGTTAATAAAAATAAATCCAAATAAAGCACACACGAAAAAATGAAGAAAATGAGAAAATAAATGGGAAACAATAGATGCACACCAAAGTAGAATATATAATATAAGATATAGAAATGGAATTAATAAAAATAAGGAACAGAAAAAACGGGAAAAAGATATACCTGCGAAAAAACGAAGTAAAGAAAGAGGGTAGAGTACTTATGGAAAAATGGATATAATAGGTTTAAAAACTAAAGCTAAAAAAAGTGAAAAAAAAAATAATAGTTTTCTTGGAAAACCAATTCATGAAACAAAATGAGGGCGGACAAGAGTGAGCGAAAGAGAATATGTAAAAAAGGAGAATCGATAAGTTCGAGATATTGTAAGTATATGTACAAAGACAAAAAAGAAATGTGTGACATAAGAAGACGGGTAATTATAAATACAAATATCGAAGAACAAAAATATAGACAGAAAATCAGAAGTAAACTATGTAATAGTAAATAATAAGATTATTGAGGAGAACAAGGAGGAATCAAACAGACCATCAACCATTAGAAGTTTTCATATGTACAAAAGAGTATGAAGAAGTGAAAAGATCATGGAGGAATAAAATACTGAAAGTATAGAAAAATATATAATGAAAATAAAAGAAGCACAGGAAACATTAAAAAGATATCAAAAAAGATATAGCAAAGAAGACTAAACCAGAAAGGGATAGGTGGAAAAAAGGAATAGTGGTATCAGCGATGTAAATTAACAGAAAAATCAAAAAAGTAAGAGAAAATCAAAGATCAGCATAGATGAAGAAAAAGCTTTTTTTTGCAAGAAGAAAATTCAAAAATTTCTTAAAGGAAAGAAAATAAAAAATTTTAACAACGAAGGCCAAACATAAAATACATGTAATGAAAAGAAGAATTAGACTGGTAGGCAGAGAGGATAAAAGTATTGTTACGGTTAAAATTTTCGAACTCGAACGTATGTTGCAAGCCTTCTTAACGCTTGCCGTAAACTGCACGTTATGACGAAAGTCGAATTTGCCTTGCATGCTACTATTTTCCCATTAGTGGATCCGTTAATTCACAAAATTTATGGAGACGATTAGGAGACATTTTTCTATTTCCTTCTTTACATGGGTGGTTGGCGTGCATTTCGAAGCTAAAATTTTACACAATTTATTGATGTGTGTTTCAATAATAAGTCAAATTGGTGTTTAAATTTAAGTCCGACCACATTCACCGTAAGTACACATTGTTTTCTTTTCTTTCGTGGTTGTATTATTTCTAATTACGACGTATGCTTTAGCACGTGTCTTGATCTCATACTCTACTCGTGTATTACAATCTGAATAATTCCTGGGGTTGCTGGAACGGTTAATTACAAATCGTTCGCTATAAAACGTGACGACTACTAAGGTTTCACCTACATTGAAACTGTCAACGGCCGATGAACTCAACCGGCTGAAGAGTCATTTACGCTGCGTGCCTGCTGCTTCGAGGGAGCATATCTGCCTTCCGGGCTTTGTCGTGTAGTTTTCCTAAGAAAAATCCTGTGGCTACCAATCTTCTAAAGCTGTCAACTACTGTCGTTAGCAAGAACTTTCTTTATCGGAACTGCATGCCTCAGAACACAGCTAAGTTTATTGTTTAAGAAACCTATTCACTATTTATGCGTATAAAGCTTACGTACATGTGACATTAAACGGTTTGAATCCTTAGCATATAAGTAAATTTTTGTTCGGGGTAGACCCTACCACCGACGCTCGGTTTTGTTGTTAACTAGCTCCATAAAAGCTTGGGCGCTTTAGATAAAGTGGGTGATGCTAAACTGAAAGGCTTTTTGGGTTGGCGGGAGCTACTTACCGTGCTAGTCTAAGTTTAAGTTTAGTTTTTAAGTCACCGTGTGTAAGTGACTTGTGTACGTCCAGTTTCCTTGTTACCCAATCCTCAATTAAAACGCTAACTTTAATTTGGGGTTTAACAAACAAAAGCTTAACTGAATTTCGACATTTTGATTGAGAGCTTTAATTAATTTGTTGTTGCTAACGCCCGTAAGACTTTTATGCGACAGAATCTCTTACTTGTCACATATGCTCTGATTTGTGTTTGTTTTAGCGTGTTAGACCTTAAGTAAAACCTAGTAAATTTCTGTTGGTCGGTTTTATTTTTTTCTATTATCTAGCAGGTGGCGCCTCGTTAAGCGGCATTCTATTTCTTTTCAGTTCTTTAAGGACTTCCCCAACTTACCGACTAAGCCGGACACTGCTGCGTTAACTATTACAAATACGGGATCTTCCATGAATTTTATGGGTTATTTTAAGCCAAATAGTAGTGTTCTTCTCTCTAGGTTGTATCGCTAAAGCCATCACTTTCTTTTATTATTATTTGTAAACTACAACCGTTACAGTATTTAAAGAAGTATCTGAAAATCAAAATGTAGGACGAGTGATAGAAATATTTGATAAAACGGTTGTACAAGAAACGATCTCATGATCACTATCCGTTAAACCCAAGTTTGTACATACATGTATAGAGGATCGAGAAGATAAAAGAAGGAGGCATCGGACAAGTGATGATTGGAAAAAAATGCGTACGTTGTGGTATTAGCAAAAAATGAGAAAAATGTGATAGAAGTTGTTAGGGCAGTGAAGAAATACAAGAAAATGTTAATATGAAAATAGCAAAAATAATTCGAAAAAATAATTTTGCAAACTAAGAGATAGAAAGTCTAGAAGATTAATTTAGAAGTGAAATATGATATTGGGCAGGAAAGAATTGAAAAGATAAACGGCGAAATATATACTAAAAGAATAAGTAATATGAAAAAAAATTAGAGTAAAAACTGGAAAAACAGCGATGAAAAAAAATAAAAAGAATACAATTCTATATAGGTAGTAAATTTTCTAACTGTAAAACACAGACAGAAGAAGAGAAGGTTATATTCGTATTTAGTAAAGAAAGAGGTGTAATGATTAAGAGAAGAAGAAATATATAATAAAAGACGAAATGCAAAAAGAAACTAAAAGAAGCCAAAATACATAATTAAATAATTATAAATAATCAACGAATTAATATAAACATTAATCTTCAAAATTATTACTTGTTTTATCTCAAGGTCTTGAGTTCTTTTTTAATTAAAATTATTAGTTTATTAGTACAATAAAGTACAAGTTTTAAAAGAAATATCTATGTAATTAACTCTACGAATACAATTTTATTTACAAAAGTTTAATAACTAACCTTTATGACGTTGACGTCACTCTTCTTGTTACAATTTGACTTATTTTATTATTCATAACAATATCAGTAAACCACACAAGAAATCATACGACACCAGCAGCAACAACGATATCACAATTTTTAATTAATTAGTTTACTTTATAACTTTATATTTACAATAATTTTATTTCACTTGTAGGATATTTATCTTCAAATCCATCCGAAAGTACTCAACACCTTTAATTATCAAATGTCGTTTCGAACTGTCCATAATCAACTTGAAATTTTATTGACCTACTTTAATTATCATGTTCACTCTTTCGGTTTTACCTCTTGATTCTTATTTTTAACATGTTCGCTCTTTTCTTCCCTCCTTCACACAATACCTTTTGCTTGCCCTTTTAAGTGCATTCACACTTTAAAAAACCTTGAGTTCATTTCACACCTGCACTGATAACTTAATTTTTCACCCGACTGTTAAGCGTCAAAGTAAATGTAAAACGTACTGTCTACTCGAAATCAACGGAAACATTTTTATAAATAGCTTTTTATACCTAATGTGAATTTAACATGTTTCAACGTTTACAGATAACAAACTTAAACTCCACATAAATAATAATTTCAATTAAATGAAAGGATTTATTTACAAACATAAATCAAATTCATTTTTTTTTTTTAATAAAATGTAGATCGATTCTACATAATCGTATACAAATAAAGTAATTTGAATTAAATTAGTATCCGTTTTAAAAACTTAGCTAATTGTCAAAGTCATTAGTCAATAAATGTAATAGTAAATTAACAAAACAATGTGCGCGGTGAGACTAAGTGTGTATTACATGAAAATAGTGTAGAAACTGAATTCAAGGCTCACAACAGTCCGCGAAAGTCAAAAAAATGATATATTTAAAAAAAAACTCGAATTGCATTAAAGGTTAAGTTTACGTGAAAATTCAACGACTGATTATTTTATGGCGCAGTAAATGCAAAAAAATGAGTAAAAGAGAAGATTAATGGATCGTTTCTACAGTTAATTAAAGTAAATGCAATTAATTCCGGATAATTAATATTCGAATTCCAGGAAACTAGCCTGAATTGAATTATAGTTACAGAGAGGTACCGATAGATGCGAAACGAAAGGTGAAAAACTTGACTAGATTTTGAATTAAATAATCAAATTATAGCAGTCCATGGATTGAAAAATTATAAATATGGGCACAACCCGACGCTTAGACCTTCTTCCGTTTGTCCGTATTAAAAAAAACGACGGCAAAACTATAGAAAATTAGAAAGAGACGATAGAGGTGACGTCATAATTAAAGAAAAGGAAAAGTGAAAAATTTTAAAGAGACCAGAAAAATTTAAATTCGAGTGCTGAAATAAAATTATAAACGCTAATGAAAGTAACAATTGCACCGAGTAAGATTAATCATTCAAATAATTGAACAAAAAGAGATAATATGTACCTAAGTTAGTGTTTGTTTGAACTAAGTAAAATTAAAATGCATTTGCCACAAAGATTAAATAAAAGCCGAGGGATGAGAAAGAAGTCCTCAACGACCAACAGCAGTAAAAGTTTAATCAATGTATGTGGTGAATGACAAGGTAACCTGGAAAAGGATAAGACGACAAAACAAGAAAAAACTATCAAGAGACGTCGAGTCATAAGAAAACACGTGTTCGCGGAATTTGAAGCGTTATTTCAATTTAAAACAAATGTTCTTTTTTAATTTAATCTTTATGTTTGTGTGTATGTGTAAATAAAAGAATTGTTGTTGTTTACGGTTTGGTTTTATTTGTTGGTATTGTTGGTAGTGTTAAAAAAGACGAATTATTATTATTCTTAGAAAAAATTTGCAGAGAATTATTATTTGTTAAACTACCCGCATACAACGTTTACTCGGTGAAATTAAAACCCTGAGATTTTGATTTGAATGTTGGTGGGTAAATGTAAATAACAAAATTATAAAAAAAATATTTTTTTTTAATCTCACAGCCCAAAACGTCTCAATACTTATCGTGTGTGCCTTGTTGTGGATTTGGTGAAGTGAGTATTACTTGGAACGTATTTTTTAACTACGATTTACTTTAACAATTTACACTATACAGGTTTGTACTAATCTTCTGGGGCACCATACATAACACTTACATCACAATACAATAATAAAAATGTACCATACGAATAAATATATAAAGTTTAACAATTTCGTTTTCCTTTACGTGTATTTTTCTTTGAATTTTTTACTTTTAAAACAATGGCACTGTTGTTGACAAAATTTTATTTTTTTTTAATATGAAGACCGACAAGCTTTCGGCACTAGTAAATTTAGAATCTTTAACATTTTTAAGTTGCTCGTATCTATAATGTCACGTAATTAACGTTTTAAAAGCTTTTTTTGCCCGAATTGCCAAACCAAAACAAATCGAATGAAACCCAAAAATTAATTCTTAAAGTTGAATAAAATATTAGCATTGAAAAAAGTTTATAAAGTTTTAAGCAAAAAATGTTGTTAATACCATTCTACTAAAGCGTTTCGAAGTTGTTTGCAATTTATAAAATTCGAGGCATACGACCTTAAAAATGTTTATAAATTGTTATCAAATCAAATCCCACATTAACTTAATATTTTATTTAGGAACGCATCTTTGCAAGAAAACAAAGATTTTGGACACAGAAACACACACTGAATTTTAATTAAACCTTTCTTTTCGTTTGTGACACACTAAAGTTCTTCTAGTTCCAACTGTTACCTTCTCGACCAAGGTCGTACAGGTAACATTCTTAAACATAATATTAAAACTTTATACATACAAATGAACAATATTTGTTTCAGGAAGGCAAAATCTATTCAAACGATCAAGACAAAGTTATCAAAAATAAAATTTTGAAGGACATTAATATGTAAAGCTGAATTTTAATGCAAAAATTTTAAAATCGACAAATGCATAGCCATCACATTTTATTATTATTTATTTACTCATAGCAATGTTTTATATTTGTGTGTTTATATTGCGATGATTAATTTGGTGACTGCGTGTAACGTTAAGCATGCAATTTTGGCCAAAAAACAGAAGCATATCAAATAGTAATCTAGTCGGATAGGCAACTTTCCATTCTAAGGTGCAGATATGCTTGCAGTTGAAAAATTTTAAAATTTTTCTGGTGGTTCTGGTTTAGATTGCTAATTGTTTTAAAGATTTTATTCCTTAATCGATAACCGATTTTTGGATTTTCGTTATTTATCTTCTTGTGGGTGACGCCATTTCTTCGCGAAAAGTCTCGCTGCGTTTTGCCATTCTATTCCAGTACATGGGGAATTTTTGGGATCGGTTTCCTAAAAATGGACAACATCTACTAAAAGACAACCATAACTCGTTACTCGAGCATTCCCATACAGGAAAATATGTGAATTTGTTGGCAAAATATATGCAGGCTTTAAAAATTCTTATAGGTTCACACCTTGCTTTCAAGGAGGTTTTTTTTCTTATTTTTTTACTTCGTCGTGGTCGCTGTTCTCTTCCATTTACTCAAAATCTCCGTTTCCGTGCGTTTGCTGTGATTTCCTAGACAGCGTAGTGACAGCTGCTACTTGACAAGCGGCCGAGTTCTTGCGTATCACCTGGACCGTTATCCGTGGATGTTTGTTGAAAGAACAATCGAGATACAATTACTTTGGGGATTGTTACCGATGTATTAGCAAATGGACTATCTTGGGGGTTGTTATCGCAAAGGTCTGAACTTTATTTTATTATCGCATTTTTAAAAATTAGTCTTTAAACGCAAACATCCGTACGTTGTCAATACAAACGTGCCATCAGCACACGGTGATTTCGTGTCTCAAACTTTTTAACTCGCTATCATGAATATTGCGCTATTCGCTTCATAGACTCGTGTCTCGTATGCCTTCAGCTAACTTTTTGTACAGTCGTGTAAGGGTATACTATTACTACTACTACTACTAATACTATTAAAAGATACGGTCTTGTATTAGAAAACTAACCACCTAGATGACTCATTTACTCATTATTTCTGTAGATTGCACACCAGCAATTGTTGATCATTTATAGGTTAAATTAAATTCATGGGCGTACCGTTGCATGTATATAAACTACGCGAATTAAACAATGACGTACTGCATTAATTTATGTGTAATTTGTCAGATCACTTGAATTTTTTGTGTGATATTACTACTGTGATAATTATGATATTGTATCTTATTCTACATTCTTTGTTTTATGTAATTGAATATAACGTGTTATTTGTAAGTTGCGTTTTCTGTTTTATAAACTTAATTACTTCTTTTAAACGGAGTGGAATTGCTACCAGCGATTAGTTCGTTGTTACTTTTTTTTAATTTCTTAAACTATCAGAACTTGGCGTCCTTAATACTAGATATCTCTAAGCCAGTTTATTATTGGTCTTAACCCACCCCTCTCTCGACTGAACCGGGTACAATTCTACCTTCTCATCGTAACACCTAGTTTCGAAACTTCCATTAAAATTTTGAGAAATTTTGTATAATTTATTTTTCCAATTTAAGCTTAATATTTAAAATCTCTATAATTACTACTAACTTTGCCTTCCTAGAATAAATAATATCCATTATCATGTAGTTATAAGCTTAGTATTAAGATTTTACCTGTACAATCTGTAACGTAGAAGCAAGCGTGTGTGTTAGTAATGAAATGGACATCAGTCAATGAATGAAAGTGCTTTGTGGGAACTCAGTGTGCGCCGCTGAGTCTTAAACATGGTTTTTCATCCTTAGAATAAAATCCCTTTTTGCAGACATTTATGCATTATATTATGTAATATTTCTTAGACATTTTAAAGGTCTGGGATTCATAAAAACAAGTTCTAACAGCCCAAATTTGCAACCAAAATTAAATAAAAATTTAAATTGTAAATACAAGGACGTTTTACGTCACGACAACGTCACAAAAAATTTAAATTTTCAATTAAGAATATCTCATAAACTAATCACAAATTCGCTCAACACTTGGAATTTGGAAAATTTAATTTTGGCCGTTTCCGATGCGATTTTGTTTAACGGTTTTTTTCTAAAAGGAAATGTTAAGTATCTTGTTAATTAATCTCGTTTATCATTATAAATTGGATTAAGATAACTCTAAGAAAAATTAAATGTACTGTAAGAAACCGACAATGATATAATTTAAATTTGCCGCAGAGATAACAAATATCTGACGGCATAAAATTTACATCGTCAATAGAGACGTCGTGCGCATTGTCCTACTTAACATTACACCCATGCAACCGTTGCTCACTTTCTTGCTAAAGATAAAGTTCCTTATATAAGAGCGAGCGCAATGCAAAGAGGGAATTATTATTGACTTGTTCAATAAGCCTCTTTCGATCCTAACCGATCCGATCCGCCTAAACTAAATAATTTTTATTAACCGCTTTTTCAAAAACTACTTTAAATGCTCATTGAATTCGTCACGGCTTGTGGCAAAATCGTACTAATCCGCTTTTTCAAAGACCAATTCAAATGCTGATTGAATTTGGCACGGGTTATGGCTAAACTGTATTAAACCGCCTTCTCAAAGACTACTAAAATGCTGATCGGCAAGGGTTGTTGCAAAACCGTACTAACCGCTTGATATTTATTTTCAACCAATCGAAAATTCGCAGAATGCGCGTTTAAATATAACTTTCGTCGTAACGCAGTAATCGCGATTAATTGAATTTGGAAAAAAATTAATATTTCACTAATGGTTCGACAGTTTATTTAAAGTAATTTAAAAAGAAAATTTGCTCTTAAAACGTGACAGATTTTTTTTAACATCTTATTTTATTGATCATTCAATTTAGAATTTTTTTAATTTTTGTTATTTAAAAAAAAAACTTTAATTTTTTAAGAACAACTCGAACATGGAAAGGTTACAATTCCATCTCTTTATCTTTTTCAAAGTATACTAAACAGAATAAATTTATCTTAACTTTTTGAAAATGAAAAAAAGTAAAGCGTTTTGGCTTAAATAATTAAATTACTTAACAACTATCTTTTGATTTTTGGTTGGGTATTAAAAAGGGACGTTAACAACACAGTTGCATAACACCAATGTTCTAAATACTGCTTGAAACAAATCTGTGTTTTATTTGCGTATTGTTTACAAATCAAAATAAAGTCTCATTAAAAAAACTGTTTTGGAAGTATGTTTCAAAATTTTTTAAAAATTTTATTTTATTTTGAATTAGTGTTGATCCAGTCAATATATTTGGACACTCTGGTGAATATATCAGGATAACCAACAGCGCATGGCTGTCCCCAAGAAACTATACCAATTTGTTCGCTACCAATGATTAATGGCCCACCAGAATCACCGTGACATGCTCCTTGCCCAGCTTTAGTAAATGTGCAAATTTGTTCAGCAACAATAGGTAAACCACTTGGTTTATGTTTCTCGGCACATTCATTGTTACTAACAGTAAGCAAATCAATAAATTGCAAATTTTCAGTAACTGGTCCTGGATTCGTTACTTTTCCCCATCCGCTTAAAGTACATCCTACTCCTGCTCCAACCGTTGTGGTACCTAAAGCAATAGGTTGCACTTTTTCGCTGTAAATAAAACCGTCGGAAAGATGCAGAAGACTAATATCGTTCACTAAGGTCCAACTGCTGTAGTCTTCGTGTCTATAGATAGATTTTACTTGAACAATATTAGTTGTTACAGATTGTTTATTTGTTCCAGCAACTACTTGTATAGTTGATGCAGTTATTCTACAATTGTATAAATATTAATCGGAAACATTGGTTTATAGTGACGTACCCATGAACGCAATGACCGGCAGTAAGAATAACGTTTGGTTTAATAATAGAACCACCACATATGTGAGAACCTAAGTATTTCATCGAAGTTTGATGAGGAAATTGACCTTCTGCCGCGTCTTGTCCTCCAATAATTCTTCCTTCAGGAATGAATGCAGCTGGAAAAGTTTTGATGTCAAAAAATATAAATAAGTACTTAAATATAAGTACATACCATAAGCCCCAACGACGGAAAGCAGTACTACTAATAATGTCTTCATATTGACTTAATTCAGTAAATGATACCAATGAACGTATTGGTTGCCCTTTTATAGTGCAAAAATCAAAACGTAGATTTACATTTGAGTGTCTTTGAGTACCTTTATGTAAGTGATTAGATAATTTTTTACCAAGTAATTATGCATTTCTACAAATTTTAATAAGATTATCTTATTGCCTCGAAATTTAAAACCGTATGTGTGTGCGACTGTAGCACGTGTGCCATTTGCGATAATTAGCTCTAAATTCTTGACAATTTTTTTTTGTAAAAGGAAATGTTTGGAATATTTTAAAACCAAACGCAATTTATATAATTATTCAAATGGAAGAATTGATTCGTTCTAAAACAGTCCGGAAACAAGTTCTATTTCCGTATCGTCTTGTTACGAGCCGGTAGTGTACTCGTACCCAATTTAACCTTGATAGGAACTAGAACCATTTGCCTCGACAACTCGCTCTTGGTCGTGGGTTTAGTGGTTTTATTTGTTTGGGCGCCAGTCCACAAGTTTACTAATTAGGCTAATGAAAGGGTCTGGAAATGTGGACGTTTCAAGACCTACCTTATAGAAGTGAATTTTCTAGTTTTGATTCCGATAACCTTGAGAAGGGGAGGTGTGAGAAATGCAGCAAAAGAAATTATTGTGTATGTACAGGTATATTTATATCACGCAAAGAAAAAGAATAAGAGAAAAAAGAAGAGCACGGCATAGGGTAAAAAACCAAGCTACCAATAGCGACGGGAAGACCAGCGCATGCAAATGTATGTACACTCATGAAATTTAAAACTTGGACACCACAATTTCTGTAAACAAAAGTTTGCACATTGTGAAGCGGGCTTAAGGGTATCATTTACAATTCTAACAGCAGGTAGTCTCAGCAGGGGTTATCTTATAGAAGGACTGTAGAATGAATCATTACACTAAGCACGTTTTAGAAAATAGGTAATTTACGTTGCTTACTTAATTTTTTCTTTAAAGAATATATTTGAAGGTATCGCTAATTAAACACCATAGCTCGATTAATTATCGAATCAAAATTTTGTTTAGGAAATGTTTACAAAATAAAATTAGAAATAATTTTGATTTAAAAAACGTCTACAAGCAATAACTTTTAAATTAAATCAAAAACTAAACATGGTTATTTGGGTTGACTGATTATTACTTATTTTTAAATAAATCTAACCTACTAATTATTGTAAGTTATTAAAAAAAATCATTAAACTCTCTATTCATAATATTTAGTCCTTACAAAATGTATATTTTATGACGTTTCATTTTTTTCTGTAGTTAATATAAAAAGTGAAAATAAAAACTAAGGCAATTCTTATTGTCAACGTATATATTTAGTTTTTGACAAGAATTTATTACATAATTATAATTAAGATACCAAGTTATAGTTTAAAATTAAATGAAAACTTTTTTTAAATAAAGGTATTACTATATAAATAAATATAAGAAATCAATAATGGGTGTGACTCCATTATTATTGATACATTCTTGGAGGCGTCTGCTCATTGACGCTATCAAGGTATCAATATAATTAATATTAATCGTTTCCCATGCGGTATCAATGGCTGCAATTAGTGCATTACGGTTTACTGGTATAAAATTTGGCCCTTGTTGTCTTCGGATAACAGCAAGTATTCGAGCCCAAACATTTTCGATAATGTTAAAATCTGGGCTTTTGCTGGCCAGGGTAACAGCTCCAAGTTATTTTCTCGTATCCAATTGCGCACAACCCGCGAAGTATGAATAGGGCGTTGTCCTTTAACAACAAAATACATTATGAAAATGTTAATTCAACAGATCCCGAACTATTTTTTGAGAAAGTATAGTGAAATAAGAATACTTACTTGTTGGAAAATATAATCTTCGTCTGGATAAAACACTTCGACTGAAGGTTTCATAATAGTTTCCAAAATATCTAAATACGCAGCAGAATCAAGACGTCCATCGATAGCCCAACAAACTCCTGGACCCCGCGCGCTAACCCAACCCCACACATTCACAGAAAAATAACCACTTCGTTTTTAGGACATATGTGATTATTTTCGTAACGAGTTCCTTCCATTCTAAAAACTTTTAGTGGTCCATCGTTGCGGCTATTGAACGTTTTTTCGTCGCTAAAAATCACTCGATTCCAAAATTCCAAAGGTTCGTTCACATATCGCCTTGCAAATTCCAGACGACGTCTCATATTTTCGTCACTGAGAACTTCTTTCGCAGCAGCATTATACTTCTTTATTCCCATCTCCTTTAATCTTTTTGTGCAGTTATACGGCATCCGGAAAAATGTGTATCTGCTATAGCCCTGGAGTATGTAGCAAATGGTTGTTCTGTTACGTAATGAAACAACTCGAGATCTTGAGCACGTGTAGATACTTTAGGTCTACCACTTCCGATGGCTCTTTCCAAAGTGTGTTCAAGATTCCATTTTACTCGGTAATGCCCTACGGTGCTTTTGGTATATCTAACATACGTGAAATTTCACGCACGCTACGGCCCGCCGCTAATTCCGAAACAATCCGCGCTTTCAAATCAGCACCGAGATGAGGTGGCATTTTCACAACACTTGAAATTTTAAACTAAAATGGAATTTACATTTCTTACTTTATTTATTGGTTCACACTACCCCTTCTCAAACAGTAGGTAATTGTTTATTTATTACATACTTCTAATGACCAATGTAACAACCCTTAGAGCAATATGACTCAAAGGAAGTAAATTAAACAAGCAAGGATATTCTATTGTTATTGAAACTTATTCATAAAGTAAAAGCCATTTCCTTATAATGCTAATGGACAGGATTTTCTTTTAAGTATTAAGATTACAATAGAGGACTTATAAACTTTCGAAAATATCTAATTATAAATATTTACACTGCAATTGCGCTTTTCCTTAATAATTTCTTAGCAATAACATACACGTTCTTGGTTTTAAGTTGTCATAAATTTGATATGATATAAATTTGTGTTTCTAATATTACATCACAAACTAATCTTTATTCGCCAAAAAATTGTTGCTTAAGTTGTAAAGCTTCGTACACACCTGAACAACAAACCGAGCAACAAACATAACAACGAACCGAAAGTTAAACAGAACGACAAACGATCTTTTATGATTTTCAGTTCATATATATTTATTATTGAGAAGAGAAAATTGCGGAAAACAAGAAGATAGTGCCAACCAAATTTTTACGCACAAAGAAGAGTAAAAATTATAATTTACTTCGTTTTTTTTTATTTTGGAAATTTCCCGCCCAAATGATGCTAATAGGGACATCATTTTTTTTTGCATTCTTAAACACTGATTAATTTAAAACATTTTTCTTCTGTCAACTCCATAATATTACCTAAAACACAACAAACCCACAAAAGGGAGGACAAAAATAAATAATTTAATTCTCCCGCATAAGTTTGTTCGCCGTTTTGTTTAGATTCGTCCAAACCTGCAAACGCATTCGCGCGCATTTTCTTTGATGTCGGAGAAAAAACCGACAAGTTGCGGGAACGCCGCAAACCGTTCGTGGAACAATCAGGACTTGCGAATCTGTTCTAAAATTCGTACGTAGCACCGTCCAAATTAATGTTCCGATTGCCGTTCGGTTCGTTGTTCTGTTTGTTCCTCGGTTTGTTGTTCAGGTGTGTACGAAGCTTTACAATAAGCATATTAATATGAACTATATCTTATGAAAGGAGAGTTATGTAACTATAATTAACGACTTAACGTTACGTTAGTAGATTCCATTTACTATTTACACATATTTTCTTGGAACATTCGATAATTAACTATCGGGATATGATGACCCTATACTTCGCAGGTTGTGCGCAACTGGATACAAGCAAATAACTTGGAGCTGTTACCCTGGCCAGCAAAAAGCCCAGATTTTAACATTATCGAAAATGTTTGGGCTCGAATACTTGCTGTTATCCGAAGACAACAAGGGCCAAATTTTATACCAGTAAACCGTAATGCACTAATTGCAGCCATTGATACCGCATGGGAAACGATTAATATTAATTATATTGATACCTTGATAGCGTCAATGAGCAGACGCCTCCAAGAATGTATCAATAATAATGGAGGTCACACCCATTATTGATTTCTTATATTTATTTATATAGTAATACCTTTATTTAAAAAAAAGTTTTCATTTAATTTTAAACTATAACTTGGTATCTTAATTATAATTATGTAATAAATTCTTGTCAAAAACTAAATATATACGTTGACAATAAGAATTGCCTTAGTTTTTATTTTCACTTTTATATTAACTACAGAAAAAAATGAAACGTCATAAAATATACATTTTGTAAGGACTAAATATTATGAATAGAGAGTTTAATGATTTTTTTAATAACTTACAATAATTAGTAGGTTAGATTTATTTAAAAATAAGTAATAATCAGTCAACCCAAATAACCATGTTTAGTTTTTGATTTAATTTAAAAGTTATTGCTTGTAGACGTTTTTAAATCAAAATTATTTCTAATTTTATTTTGTAAACATTTCCTAAACAAAATTTTGATTCGATAATTAATCGAGCTATGGTGTTTAATTAGCGATACCTTCAAATATATTCTTTAAAGAAAAAATTAAGTAAGCAACGTAAATTACCTATTTTCTAAAACGTGCTTAGTGTAATGATTCATTCTACAGTCCTTCTATAAGATAACCCCTGCTGAGACTACCTGCTGTTAGAATTGTAAATGATACCCTTAAGCCCGCTTCACAATGTGCAAACTTTTGTTTACAGAAATTGTGGTGTCCAAGTTTTAAATTTCATGAGTGTACATGAATAGGGCACATTTATATTTAGTCTCACGTCTAGACGCATACCTAATTATAATACTATCTAAGACATACTATCTAATATACAAAAAGAAACGTCTCAAGGCAGTTAACAAAAAAAATTGAGGAAAATAATTATTTATTAGAGCTTAGAACGCAAAAGTAAACCTCAAATATATGCGTTGTGTCAGTGCATAACCAACGGATACCGTAATTGTATTAAAAAAAGATTACGATTATTTGTTCAAAGACCTTTTGTTGTGCACCACTCAATGCTTTTCTCTGATCCAGAAGGGGTCTTATAGGAAAACTTAAAAACTAACTAAATCTACTAAAGAAGTCACGTCGCGTCAACTATAATTCCAGCTGTATTGAGGATAAGTACACGCATTAGACGTTCCGACTCATCGTGTTGAAATTAAAATAATAAGGTCGTACGTTACCCCACATCTGCGTATTCTGGTATTCTCCATGTAGCCACGAAGAAGATGATCTGGCACGGAATGCATGGAAACGCACTCTAAGGCCAGTAGTGCCAGTAGCGTCAGATCAGATGTTCCAGTGATTAGGATATTCGTCGCTCTCCACACTAAGTGACGTAACTGACATTTTCAAAATTTTACAATTTTTTAATTTTCCTGAACAAAGTGAAATCAAATCTTGGTATTTAGATTTGGTTAATTTGGGAGGCTCTGCATTCAACTGGGTAACTTTCATATTTGATATTGTATTTTTAATTCGTTTCAGCCTTATGCTATCATAGTCACTCTGTAGGTGACTATACTTAAAAAAAATTGTCATTGGTGTATTTTTCTTGACCATGATTTCCATAATATTTGTCTAGTTACCTTTTTCGCTCAATTTTACAGACAAAAACGCGAAGGTCTTGTGATAGAGACTTAAAATCTTTAAAATCGTTGTACTGCATTGGTATGACAGTATAAGGTTGTTTACGACGTGCTAACCGAATAATTGGATAGAGTTGTGAAGGTACAAAGACATCTCCAGCTTTTGAAATGGCCGAACTTATTGCACTATGGGCGGAGTCACCTTCATTTTGACCATGGTTGGTTTCAAAATATCTTAAGAAAATTTCCTCTATGTCGTGAAATGTACTGACAGAATACAACAACATAGCAGCAACAATGGAGTTTTTATTCTGCCCAAAACAACCATCGGAATACAAGCAAACATTTTTAACATGCTTTTTGCTGTAGTTCTCCAAAACTTTTGAGATGCAAGTAGCGATTTCAAAAGATCCACGTTTGTTGGTAGCCTCTGTCCACAAAAAACAAAAACATTCTTTGCTGGCAATATCATAAAATGTGAAATTAAGAGTAGCCAAACGACTTTTGTAAAAAATAGCGCTCTCTTTAGAAATAGGAAGATAAATAACCTGTTGCAAGTCAAAGACTCCAGACAGAATAGTTTGATCTTCTTTTGCGTTTTGTTTACTTATATGGCTTTTATCTCTCTGACTTTAGTCTTTTCTGCCACGTGGGTATTATATCTTTGCTTCAATTTTTCCCTTACAGTTTCATCCCCTTGTTTAAAAGTCATACAAAGGGAACATTGATCTTTTTTAGGGGTGAGGAAGGATACATTTTTGATTTTAAATACTCTTCTATAGGTTGAAAAACTTGGAATATTTTAGCATCCTTTTAGCTGCAGGTCTTTAATAAACATACTATATATTTTTCTTAAAGACAAATCGGAATGCAGATACATTTTAAACGAAGTTGAGCGGCAGTAGTGGGACTCCACCCGAGGAAACTTATCTATATGACTTTCAATTTCCATTCGAATTAATTTTTCATTTTCTTTGCCTTCCACCTCGTTTTTCTGCTTCTAAAATGCCCACTTTATTTAATTTATATAAAGCTGTACGCGAAGTGCGTTCTGAAATCGCCAAAGTATTTAAAAATAATTTCTTGCACACAGGAAGTGGTTGATTGTTAACCGTTAATGTGTACTTAATGCTATGTTGCCTGCGAGATGACTCTTTCCGTGTCGTATTTCTTTTTTTGTTAAGTAACTTCATATGACGAACAAGAAATTCTCTGCCTTGTTAAGTCTCCTAAAGAATAGTAGTGATCAAATACAAGTTACCTTTCTTCGTCATTAATCTTAAAACACTGCTTTCCAGTCTTTTGCATTTTCAGAATCACAGCGATTTTCATCATTCTACTAAGGACGATTTTATGAGTTGCTGGACTAACATACTCTTTTCCCAGATCTCTTATTATCTTCGCAACTTTTTGCTTATTGATCTTATTAGTTTTTATTTTAGGCACTTCTCTGTCTTCTCCTTCCAATGAAAAATCTTCCGGTTTTCTACTTATGAGATTTATATTGTTTTCAGCAGTACCAGATAAATTGATGGTTTCATGGTTTATTGTGTTATGTTCTGTCTGCTGCAAATTTTTAGTCAACATTATGTTCCAAACAAGTCATCTCAACAGAAAAATGTTTCCAGCAAAGAAGAATTTGACACTGATGGCAAGAACTAAAAACGTCGCCTCTACAGTGTAGAACTTCACAAATGCCAAAGGGAGGGTCAGCGTCATAGTCATAAACCGGCGAAGGAGAGGAGTTGACTTCATCTTCGTAGGTGAAACCCAATTTTTCGTGGCTATCCCATTCAGATTCTTGATTTTGACGAACTACACTTAATGGAATATTATCTTCTAAGTCGTCAGATTTACCAGCACTGATTTTATAAAGATCTTCAAAATCCAGAACAGTTCCTTTATACCATTTATTTACAAAATACATTTTTACCGTACTTCCAATGACAATCGGCTTATTTTTATTTGTTTTAAGCTCATTTGAGAACACAACGTTTTGTGTACCATCCTCCCATAACACTAACACATCCATGTTTTTCTTCAAAAGTATGTACTTGACTATGTATTTACACCTGAAAGTATAAATCAAATTTAAAGAAATTAATTTTTAGACAACGCCAGATTCTATACTCAAAAGAGTCTAAATATACAAAACACAAACACTTTTACACAATTAATATTAATAATGTTGTATTAGTTCGCTAACTTTATATTTTAACGGCATAGCTGCCTTAAAATAAGTTTTAACCTTGGAAAAGAGTGCATAAGTTTAGAGGTAAACGTCGGAGAAGAATAGTATTATATTGTAGTTGTTTTACTATAGATCCACCTTATTAAAAGATCCTATAAAAAAGAAACAAAAGGTACAATTAACTTTTAATTGTAGAATTCATCTATTTTAAATTTAGCATAATTTTTAATGTTGGACAAAATTAATTTTTGACCGATGTGGGAAAGATATGTCCACACTTAAGTAAACATTATTGTTAACTTTGTTATCTTTGGCCAAATAAGCAAAGTCGTGTTATTTTTAATGGTAATTACAAATGTCGAGTTCTCATGATTATAGTCCAGTGGTTTGAAAGAGAATAGAGAACTGTAGACAAAAATCTTAACACACTACTATAAAAAATAATTAAAATAAAGTAGTTTTATAAAAAATGTTTGTAATTTATTTATTCATTCAACTGTAACAATAGTATTTACTCATTTGGAAAAATGTGCAGCAAGCGTATTACACCTGCCACTGATGTGGAACGTTCAAGTTCAGGCTTCTGCAAGAATTGCTGATTTCTGATGAACTTATTCACCTTGATCCTCATGAAATGTGGTGGTACATTTCTAAATAGCAAGATTTGCAATTGCCCGAGTGGAAACAGTGTATAAGAACAGAACAATTTAACGAAAGGAAGTTAGTTATAACTAAACCCAGCTACGATACATTTTACACTGCCCTTTACTGAACAGCGGAAGAGATAGTAGTAGGTGCTCCTGCTATGTTTGTGTGGCTTAATAGAACTTTTGAGCACAATATATGCCCTTCTGTCTGTAGAAAAAATAATGGTTTTGCGAGAACAGTAAGAAGCCATTTCTAGTTGACTGAAGGTTTAGGGAATTCCAGCAGAAACGTGAAGATGAGTTTTATGGATGAGCTCCCCTCTCGGTTTTCATTAAACACAAATTCTCACCTTAAAACATCTCTGTGGGTACTACACTTGGTAAGCCTTATGAAGGAATATATACATGCAAAAGATCCGAAACTTTGATGTCCACCTTGAACGCGCTAGACGGTGATCCCGTATTTCTATGTCGCGGGACACTTTCTATAATCAAAGTTTTATCACCTCTTCATACAAGACATAAAAAAGCTAAAGAAAAAAATATTACCCGAAAAACACCACCAACTTGATAAAGACATTTACTTTATGATGCGTCGACCAGACTGATTATGGGATGGAGTTTGGCCGAATATGACAATTGAGACCACCTTAATCGGTTATTTTTCCAGCCAAGGTTACATGTCTTAGCAAATGGGTAATAGGAGTGAGTGCAACCCTTTAGAAGAGTTCGGTAAAGTTGTATTTTCCACCAGTGAGCAGCATGCAGAAAAGCCTTTCAAGAAAAAAATGCAGCAGAAATTGCCAAGCTCACCGATTAGTTTGAGTAATTTCTGCTTTTCTCAAAAACCAGTGACATCTCTACCGCAAAGGACATTGTTGAAGATACAACGATATCTAAACAAGCAATGGCTAAAATGATCAATTCCGCATTTTCTAACATCGAATTGGCTCGGAAAGATCGAGCTCTTTCCCTTTCGACAAAATCAGTGACCAAAATATTCCTGTACACTCATTCTTGGTATTCAGACGTATATACATTAGCAAAAAAACAGACAAAGATTAAAAGCATGTTTATGGAATTTGACTAAGTCAACGCCATACGAACTATTCAAGACTTTAACCAAAGATGTACAGGTTGCAAAGCTGTATATCGTATTTGTCGTATGGCACGTTCTCCATAAAGTAATTTAGCAATGAAATGGTGCAATAGCTATATCTATTTTATTTTGACAAATTACTATGTAACGGTTGTTGTTTACAAATAACTAGAGAAAGCGACGGCTCTAGCGATACAACCTAGACAGAAAAAGTAAGGAAATTTGGCTTGACGTAGCGCACTAAATTCGTGGAGGATCCAGTACTTATAGTAGTTAGAACAGCAGCGTCCGGCTTAGTTGGTGAGTCGGGGGTCCTTAGAAAACTGTAAAAAATTAGACTGCTGCCTAACAAGGCACAACCTGCTGAGTAATAGAAAAAAATAAAACCAACCAACAGAAAATCAACATGTTTTACTGAAGGTCTAATACGCTAAATCGAATCAAAGAGAGAAACAGACAATTCAATACAGCAAATAAATCTTAATGTACTAGAAAAATGTGACGAAAATAGAGAGACGTGCATTAGCAATAACAATAAATAAAGCTCGCAATTAATGTGTTGAATTTTAGGTAAGCTTTTTAGTTACACCCAAATTATAGTTAGCGTTCCAATCGAGGATTGGTTACTAAGAAGGCTCTACGTACACACGTCACTTACACACGGCGACTTAAAACTAACTTAAACTCGGATTAAAAAGGTAAGTCCCTCCCGCCAACCCAAAGGCCTTTTGTTTTAGCTTCAACCACTCTAAGTAAAGCGTCCGAGCTCGTATAGAGCTGGTTAAAAACAAAACCAAACGTTGGTTGTGGAGCGTACCCCAAATAAAAATTTGCATAAATACTAGAGATCAAGCCGTTCTATGTCACATGTACGTGAGCTTCAAACGCATTAATATTAAATAGGTTACTTAAACATTAAAACTTAGGTGTATGCAGTTCCGAGAATAAAAGTTCCTGCTAGCGACAGTATTCGACAGCTCCAGAAAGTATGTAACCTTAGGATTTCCCTTAGGGGAGGTATGTAGCAAAGAACGGAAAGCGAATATGTTCCCTCAAAGTAGAAATTATGCAACTCAAACGACCCCTGTAGACCATCGTGTTTACCGGTTGTTTGCAGCTTAACTGAATGCGAAACCGTGGTAGTCGTTAATTTTATAGAAAAAAGGTTCTTAATTAGCCATTCCAGCACTCCCAGGAGTTATCCAGGTGTAATACACAATGAGAATATAAAGTCAACGCACGTGCTAAAAGCATACGTCGTAATTAGAACTAACACAACCACAAAAGAAAAGAAAGCAAAATGTACTTACGATGAATTCGGCCGGATTTAAACTTAAACACCAATTCGACTTGGAAATCTTGAACCACACATTAATAATTTATGTGTAAAATTTTAACTTTAAGAGGCAAGCCAAAAACACCCATGTAGAAAAAGAAGAAGAAAATGTCAGCTGATCCTCTCCGAACTTTTGACGAATTTTATTTCCACTAATAGAAAATTAGCAACATGCGCGGCAAATTTGACTTTCGTCGTAACATGCTACACACGACACACGTTTTAAGAAGGTTTTTGACATACCTTCTATCTTTAAAAATAAAACCGTAACAACTACGAAAGAAGAAGTAATTTTTGAGTGCTATTCCTCATCAACTTCAAGCACATAAATAGCAGGTACTATCGACTCAGCAAGTCTGCTGACATTCAGTACACCGAAGACACCAAGATAAACGTCAAAAAGTATCTGTTAAACAAATTCATCAAAATTAGGTTTGTTAACATTCTTAAAGTTAAGTTTGAGGACAATAGGATCAGGACGCTTTTGATCGTGAGTGCAGCTGTAGAAATGTTAGAAACAACAGCTATCGCTTTGTGGGTGAAGATGTCTACCTTACAATCTTAAAGTTAGTTAAAGTTGATGCGCATAAAAACGTTATTTTCATAAAGCTTTTGGACATGGAAAGATAAAGAATTCCTTTTTTTCGTCCCGTTTCCAGGACGTGCTATTTTTGCACAAAAATTGTATTTCTCTCTATGCTTTTTTCTTCTGTTAAATACCTTGGAATTCCGTCAACTATTAAATTGTTGTATTTGTCGTTATATCTTTCTTGTCTAATTTAGTTCTTCTCTCATTTATCTGGTTATCTTTGTCCGTTATTACTATCTTTTCTTCCACCTTTTTTTCCATCACCTCTTAGCATTTTTTATTTTCTCTCTTGCGTATCGTTCTTGCTGATAATATGCTTTTCTATCGTATTTCACTTTTTACCCCTCTATTTGTTTCCAACTTTTGTACAGCATTCATTTTCTTTTCTGTTTTCCATCTTTTTTTTTCAGTTTCAATGCTTTTCTTTCTGTTTGAATTCTTATCTTTTAAGTTTTAAATCTTCTTGTATTAAAAGTTCCCTCATCTAATCCTAAAGTTTACCTCCAGTATTTTTGCTACCTTCTCCAATTCATCCGATTCCTATTACCACCATATTTTCACCCCGTACATTGTCATGCTTTTTACAAGTCTTTTCAAACAGCCACTTTCTCTTAGCAATGTTTTTCCAAATATTTTTCTCCAAATCCTCATACTTGTTCTAATATTGTGTTTTGTTTGCGTTGTAGTGGTTTTATTTGATCCATCACCATTTCGTTTCTTTTCCCTTAATTTTTTCCTCTTCTTCATTTAGTTTTTTCTTTTTAAATACTTTTTTACATCTCTTATTAACTCTTTCATCCCTTCTTTATTATTTGCATAAATTACGATATCGTCCGCATATGCCAAATTTATCTTCATATCTTTATTCCTCTGATCTGTTTTTCTGTAATTTTTTCCATGTCTTTTATATACATTAAAAACAGAGTTGGGTTTAAAGGACGTCCCTGCTTCTTCTCTGGTTTTTTTCTCTAATCTTATTTATTATTACTTCTCTCTTATCTCTTCTCTTATATACAGGGCATATTATGGGTTTTCCATCTTTCTAAGAATCTTCCCATCTCATATTTTTGTAAAATTTTTTTTATTCTTTCCCTCATTTTTTCTCTTGTATTTTTTTTCTTTGGTCCCATCCGTGCCTTTTTTGCTCTTTTCTATAACTTCTTTTACCTCTTTTCTAGTTATCTTTCCTTCTCTTGATTTTATCTTTTCTTTTATATCTTCTCTCTCTCTTTTGATCACTCGTCTTTTTCGCCCATTATGTTCTTCCCTTTCTTCTTTTTGTTTAGAAATTCCAATGTTTTCCCATTATATTTCAGTTCATTATTGACCATCCCCTTTTCTCACATAATTACAAAAGTTTTCTTCCTTGTCCGTTTATTTTTATCCATTGACCTCCTTTTTTTTCTTCTTTGTTTATTTTCATTTCTTTTCCTCCCCTGTTCTTTTATTAAAAACTTCTTCAATGATCATTTTCTTTCTTCTTTTCTTTGGTAATTTTTCTTATTTTTTTTAGTGTCTTCAATTTCTTTTCATTTATTGTTATTATTTTGTATTTATATGCTTCTTTTGTTCTCAAAATAGTTCTCATTATTCCTTTTATCTCGTCTTTCTGTTCTATTTTTATTTTTCATCCCTTTGCTTTTTCTTATTTTCCCATTTAAATTCTTCTGGCAATCTTTCTTTCTAAATACTCCAATCTTTTTTCTCCATCCATGTTTTTACAAGCCCCGCCATCTTAAAACTTCTTATATATTTGCAGAATTCTTCCTTTTTTTTATTTCCGCTATATTCTAATACAGTAATTTAATTTTACTTTTCTTTGTTTTGTTTGTTGTTCTTCCCTACCGTTTTTCCTTAACTTCCACTTTTTCCTTACCTCTCAAACTAGTTCTTTGGTACCATTCCCTTAACACTCCTTCCTTCTCTATCAATCTCCTTTCTTCTCCTTTCATCTACAATTTCATATGCCCAATTTTTGTTTTTTTTGCTTTGCTTTATGTGCATTTCCTTCTTTATTTTCGTCGTCTTTCATCTTTCTTTTGTTTTTCAGGATCTCGATTTTATCTTTTACATTTTCCATTTTTATTATCCCAATTCCTTTTTTAACTCCTTTTCTTTCTGTATTTTCTTTTAACCTTTCTTTAATCTGTTTTTTTATCTCATTTGTTCCTTCTTTTAATTTTATTCCCAACCTTTTGTTTTGGTTAAGATTTTGTATTCCTCAGTTTGTTTTGTTTTGATGTGTTTGTGCATAATGCAGAACTTTTAGTTAGATAAGTTGTTTTATTACTGAAAATTATCACGTGATCAATTTTTTACTATTTCATTTTAATCGCGTTTCAACTTTGTTTATTTGGTAAGTTTATGTTGTGTTTTAAATGCAATAAATTCTGTAGATTTTTGTTTGTAACCTGTCTTTTTTTGTTTATATTTTGCTTTAATTGTGTGAGTTATGTTAACTTTTAACAGATTTGTGATTAACTTTCAGTGAAAAGAGTTGAAACTATTTAACGTCGTGACCTTGTTTGGCGCCCTCCCGACTTTATAATCGAATTTATCGATTGTTATTATTGACTAATTTGTTTCAATTTACTACTATTTTACGATTTCACGTAGGCAAATTCGATTCACGATCCACCCTTCCCATTAAGCTACGGAGCAACCTCTAAGATTAAAAAAAAAACTCGGCCCCTTAACGGGTTTAATTTTATAAAACGTTATGTTTCGAAACAAAAAGGAGATGTAAATGTGCCTACATAAAAATCATACAAAACTGTTTAAAATATTAAATATCACAAACAATACACTCTAAAAAAAATTGTGTGAAATTAAAAGAATCATATACTAATTATACTTCCAATAAATAATCTAATCTTTAGACAAGAATAAGAAACTAGAAAAAGGTCGATTAGATAAATGAGAATATTGAGAAGTTCATGTCTAAAAACAATTGAAAATTCTTCAAAAAGCAGTTTTTTGAGTAAATTTTAAATACAAAGTAGATAAGGGTTGTAACTTTGCTAGCCTGGTACCCAAGGTCAGTTTACCGTTAATTAGTATTTCTCTTTGCATAAATGAGGTAGATTGTTATCTTCTGAATTGAAATCATTTTTGAATTTACATTTTAATAATTGTATTATTTTGGTACTAATAAACGGTTTTCTACAATAATATATTACACTGGATAAGTTTATTTAAAACAAAAAATATAGAAACAAAAATTTATTAATAAAAATTTATAGTAAGTGTTAATTCAAATCAATCATTGATAACGTAATAAAATTAAGATACAAATTTCCAGAACCAATCTAATTTCAATTAAGAAAAAGAACTATTTCATTTTTGTAGACAAAGCCTTTTTACTTAATTAAATCAAGTAGGTAGTGAATATAATTTGTTAGTTGTAAGCGTTAAAATAAAATTATCAGCAGTCTAAATAAAAGAACTGTTTATGTGAAACGTCCGATTAAATTGGACAAAATATCACGTATTGGATATAATATTACCGACATTCAGGCACTGCGAAGTAAGATAACAGATATACCTAGAAAACAAACTCAGTGATTTTCTGTGTGAACATTTTTGAAGGACAAAAATAAAAACGGAAAGACAGAGGGGATTATTACTGAGACGAAGACTGGATATTAAGATGTTGAACTGTTAAGACGTAAGAAGAAAAAGCGCGAGAATTTGAAATTAAGTGTTGAACTGTTAAGACGTTAGAAGAAACAAAGTGAACAAATAATAATTATAATCGGTCAAGTGAAATTTTAAACCCATTAATTAAAGACGTTATGCATTTCCGAATAAACATGTAAAAAGTAACTTAAAAGTAAATCTCCGAAAAGTAAAGAAATTTAATTGTGAATAAACAATTAAGATACCAGCGTCGTTGCAGCTTGCGTTGTTTGTTTGCCGCGTTGTGAAAAGATTGTTATAAACAATTAAAGAATAAGTAAAGAAAATGGATGGGAAGAATGAAAAATGGTGTTAACACCGAGGGAGGAGCGCAATTCATGCATCCGACGAAGGAAGCAAATGTTCGGAATTAAATAAAACTTCGTCAAACGGTACAGGTTAGTCTTTTATTTGTTAATAAATTAATGTTTGCGTTAAACATAATTAAAATTATTCAGTAGATTAAAGATACTTGCAAGTAAAAATAGGGTTTTATAAAAATATTTTATGTTACGTGTTTTTGTATTTAAAGATATGCTATGGATGAAATAAATTGTTGTTAAACTAATTTAATATTTCAATTATAACATACTGAAACCTGAAATTAAGAGAGAGTTCAAAGTTTGAAGCTAAGTTTGTAAGATGTATTTAAAAAGAAATTTAGAGTCTCATGCTAATGCATCTGTTAGAGATTTTACCCCGAAAACATTGTAAGTTATCCCCACTTTTCAAACGACCACGTTTGTTTCCATTTGCAAAGTATGTGTATACTACATTGTAACATTCACTTTTAGTTACTAGCACTTTCTTCTTAGGTTCTTGTAGACAAAATATTATACGAATAGATTGAGTATGTTTCCTCTAGTAGTTGTTTTAATTAAAATTATTTATTTTTAATTTAAGGATTTTTCTAAGGTAGAGATAAAAATAAAACTGCTTTTTATAAGTAGTGCCGACGTTTTGCGTCTAACAAATGAAAACTTCCATTTATTAAGGGCGAAACATCGGCACAACTTCCATATCTTTACCTCTACCTTAGGAAAGTACTTATATTAAAAAAGGAGTAATTATTCTTACATGAACAGTTTAACTTTGATTTTTCTTTATTTTACAACAACAATTATAATAGTACAAGATCCGGTTGCAAAATTAGTACGCTTATCGAGTATTTGCGGAAAAACCTAATTTTTACATACGTATATGAATAGGAGAATATACAGGGTGTTCGGTAGAAGGGTGAACACAGGAAAATGACAGGTAGGTGGAGTTTTCTCCTATGTGCTCAGCCCATAAAGTTTTTTTTTAAGAATAACTGGAGTTATTCGTAAATTTTTTCAAATCGGACGATTTTGACGAAACTTTTGGAGAAAATTAATTGTGTGACAAAAATTAAACAAAAGTAGGACCTACTATGTATCAAGATCAGAAAAAAAAATTGTTGCCAGATTTGTCAATAAAAAGGAAACTTATGAAAGTTTAAAGGCGAAAGTCGGCTTTTTTTTTTAAAAATCGGGTAAAACCCAAAGTAGGGCCTACGTCAAATTTTATGGACTGAGCACATTGGAGAAGACCCCACCTACCTGTCATTTTCTTGTGTTCACCCTTCTACCGAACACCCTGTATATCTACCAGGGTGCCTTTAAAAATGTGACTGCTAGTATTTTAATTAAATTATTATTAATTGATTTTTCGAAAAAAATTTCATTCACTTGTTTTTAAAGAAAACGTTATTCACTTTACAGAAATGTATGAAGAGGCTTTGGTGTAAACATGTATGACTTTGTTGCATTTGTTCGTTCATGATGTACAATTACAAAACATAACATGATCCAAATGTCTCTGAAGGTGACAGTAAAGGTATTTAAAATAAACCTGCAACACAGTTTAAAGAAAACTCCAGCTCTCCGAAAAATGAAGCATTTACAAAAGAGTAAGGGTTTAGGACAATTTGGAAAGTGCTCCATCTAAAAGCGACAACTGATTTCATAATCTGCATAAAACTAAATTACATGTTACCGTTTAATGAGTTTTAGTTAACAGCGATACACTACAGTGAAGAACATTATTATTGCCTTTGCGGTAGTTGTCTCCCCACCAGCTGCGACGTCAGGAGATAATGTATACATTTTTACCTCAGTGTATAATAACTATTATTTACCCCAGTAGAAGAGTTGTGAACAAAGTAAAATCTTCCGAACACTTTTTGTGCAGTTGGCAGCAAGAAAGAATAAAGGTTATAAGTGAAATAAAACCCTCCAAACTCACCTCATAAAGACCCAACCGGTGTTGGTTTTTATAATTAATCAATAAACAACTTGGATTGCATGATATTGTTAATTTCAAGATTGTGGGTTTAAGCCCTACGTTGGGCGCCAAAATATGTAACAGTAACATATTAGTGGTTTTTAGTGGCCGGTTTATCGGGAAAAAATGTTTACGTATAAAAAAATTGTTTAATTTAACTGATAATGTTTTCTTTGTTATTCTAATAGTCTAAAAAGTAATAATAATCATGCACAAAAATATTCTATAACACTTGTAAGAAACCGAAAATGATATAATTCAAGTTTGCCGCCGAGATAAGAAATAACTCACGGCATAAAATTTACATTGTCAATAGAGACGTCGTGCGCACCGCTTCACTTAACATTACCCTTATGCAACCGTTGCCCACTCTCCCGCTAGGGATAAGGTTCCCTATATAACAGCGAGCGCAATACCTAGAGAATTAGTTCCTAATTCCTAATTATTATTGACTTATTCAATAAATCTCTTCCGATCCGAACCGCTTAAACTATACTAAGCTATCCGCCGTACTGAAAGACCCTTCAAATGCTGATTGAATTCGACCCGGGCTGTGGCAAAACTGTACTAATCCGCTTATTAACCACCTAGAAAAATCACCGTTATTAATCCGCATAACCAACATCTACTAACCACCAAACCCTAAGCAGTGTGGCTGATTGATTCGGTAGCACTTGCTCTATTCTGAAACCGTTCTATTTAGAACTAGCTGCTTTGCATCACCAAACTACTTGAGTGTGGCTGATTTATTTGCTAGCACTTCGTAGTGGGCGTGCCGGCAGATTCTGGCTTCTGCAAAGCAGCACCGCCACGAAACTACCGTCGAAACCGAGGACAGAACTTCTTGCACATAAACTGCTTGCCCACCAGGCATCACCGTACGGGTACAAGAACCAGTCATCTTAGGCCCGTAAAGACAGACTTTCGTCGTTTATAAAGCTGTAAGCTGTAATTGTAAACTCCGTTGTTTATGTAAAAAGAAATTCTAACCGATAAACTTAGACGTGGTTGTGAAGGACCACCACCGATGCTTAAACTAACTTACCTGTTTCAGTGATCTAATAGTACAAGTCGCAAAATCACCACGAACTCACAACCCGGAGATTTAACACAAAATTCACCGTTTCGTCAAAGCATGTGTAAATTCAGCGGACGCACGAGTGTAGCAACCCGACCCGTAGAAGCGTTGGCAACCCAAAACAAGTTGTAAATAAATACCGTGTGTAAATAGTAACCCTTACAAACTTGTAAATATTGTGAATAGAAATCTTAAAGTCGAACCCTGGAATTATTTCTTCACTAGAAGCTACCCGGGGCCGGTTATAAATTTTGTACGTCCCCTTTTACACTCCAACTACAATTTAACCCAGTAGTCTGTAGTATAAAAGATGCGCGTTTGCACACTTGACAATAATAATAATAAACGGCTGTAAATTAAATATTTTGTGACGGTGTCGGTTCAAACAATACAATTAATTACATTAGAAAACGCTACTTTAACTGTAAACTGGAATTACCCACCCCTAGTTTGAGATAAGGTAAAAGTTTGTCCAACGAAGAACAAAAGAATTGTCTTTACATTAAAATAACTACTACAGTATAATTAACAAGGTATAAAGCGCTGTAAAGTAAAGATAATGAACAACCTGGGCAATTTAATGTAATCGAATATTAATGTTATTGAGCAGCTAAAAGTTTTTTTGGTAAATCTAATACTTCGTTGTGGAAACTATCTTTGCAGGTCTGTATTTTTCTTACTTGAATCAGAGTAGAATAAATTCACAAATTTCGATCGATAGTATTTTCACACAGTTTGTCTCTAGCACGGTCGAAACGGTAGAAGGTCAAAGACTTTTTGATAAACCATTGCCTTACACGTGTCCGACGTAATTACAATGTCGTGCCGTACTTTCAATGTTGGCACTTACACTAATATAGACACAAATTATAATTAGACAAAAATTTAAAGTAACAATTGAAAGAGGAAACAAGGGCACAAACTAATGGTACACAATATCAATAAACAACTTGGAAATAGTCCACTTAATAAAGGCAACCATTACTGGACTCTGTCTCCTTATATACCTAATAGAAGAAACCAATATATACTTTCTGTTGAGAGGAAGAGAATTATCTTCTCCCATAATTTTTGACACTGGAACTTTTCAAATGGTAGCTAGAAATATTTGCTCAATGCCAAAATTCTGCCAGTGAAAAAAATTATTATCATCAAGAGAAGTGATTTATTACTAAGTAATAAAACAAATGATATATTTAAAGTTCAAGTATTTTCTAGAAGAGGGAGGGGGGTTGTACGGGGATTTTAGAGGGTAAAAGTGGGTTTTGTTATTTCCGGCAAAAGTATTCCTCCAACCAAAAGTGTTGTATGATAATCTTGTAGGTGTTAAAAGGGTCTACAATTTTTGTGTATATAGTTTTTGCACATAACCTCAAAGTTTTCGTTTATACTTTTTTTTCTCGTAAAAAAAATTTATTTTTCTTCAAGCGACATTAAAATGGCATATTATTGAACTACTGGCAGACGATAAAAAGGCTTTTCACTGCCTAAACATTAAAAGCAACAGTTCTTTTGTTTTTATAACTATTTAGAGGTTGGTACCTCGGTTATGTCATATTATGAATGTAACTATAAAGTACCAACTTTATTCGTCCAGAATAAAACGTCACTATAACACTTGAGAATTTCGAAAATTTGAAAATAACACATGAAAATTAGCAATAAACGTTTGAAGAAAAAATAATATATTTTACTTGGAGTTAAAATATATAATTGTTTCGCTTAATTTGCTGTCTCGGCTAACACCTCGCCAGCAAACTTTTAAACTCAACATTTATATTGTTTAACTCCTAGTAAAATAATCTACTATTTTACCATATTTGATGAAAACGTACCTTTTTATGGCGCAAACAAGCTATATTTTTTTAGATAAAAATAATGGTTTAAATTTAATCGATTAATAGCATAAATTTTAAACAATTATTGAAAAAACGGTTTTTCAAAAACACGTTTTTTTGCTTTTTTGCAATTTGAGGAAAATTTTTGCAAGTGTAAATTTTTGTAAATACTATCTAAAAGTAAACATTCCAACAAATAATTTCTCCACCTGAAAAATTTGAAAAATCTGTTATTTTAACTTCAAAGTTTTTAGTTGAAGTTGGTGGTAATTTTTTGGTTGTTAATTCATAGAAAGAGAAAAGAATAATATTTTTTCGTCCTCGGTAACAAAATCACTGATATTACATCACTCAAAAAAGATTAGGGACACCCTTTTTCTTGGCCTCGGCTGGCAAAAAAGTTACTGAATGTTGGCAAGTTCACATTATACTCATGATGACACTAAAATTTATCTCAAAAATTTTGAGGTTATGTGCAAAATTTATATATACAAAAGTTGTAGATTCTTTTAATACTTACAACATTGGCATACAACGTTTTCCGATTTAAGGGAAATAGCGAAAAAACACTACTTTTCTCTAAAAAAACACTATAAACTTTTCCTACCTTAGAAAAGGTTTTTTGTGATATTATTTTTTAGCGATTCTACCTAGTGACAACTTGTTATTAATTTTTCACCTATATTATACTATCTGCACTGGTCTGTTTTGGTTTTTTTTCTGTACTGAAATAAAGTACAAGTACATTCCATCTATTGGTTAACTCAAACTTATACAATATTGGATTATATCTTCCGCTTTTAGGGACCCAAAATTTATTAGAAAAAGAAATAAGGGCACAAATTAGTCAAGGAATTTGTTACGGTTTATTTGTAAACAAACTAAGATAGCAGTGTTAGAAAACCTTGCCGGCAGCTCCTGTTAGTCGAGAGTGGTCGTGAGCTTATTTAGAATCGTTAGAATGAAGATTTCTACACTGCACGAAGAATTTATAAGGCGCCACCTAGGATTGCGTATAAGAGATATTCTAATAACTAGAAACTCGTAGACACAAGAAACAAACCGTACGTTGGTAGAAATATATATAATTATAGCGACTAGACTTCAATCACAACACACATAGAAATACATAGACACACAAATATATAATATCGTTTAGAGTTAATAACAATACGCAAAGTATTAATAACTCACAAGGCGAGTTAAGACACGAGTAATAATTTGAGTCACAAGCAGTTAAATAGGTTAACTGTCGTCGTGAATTATGAAATTTTGACAGTCGTAGCACCGATTATTTCATGCAAGCGATTCATTAATTTTGCGTGGCAATTATTGTTATAAATATACCTAAACACAAATTTCGGAAGGTACCGGACATTGGTCGATTATCTAAATAGTTTCAAAGCGCACACGATTAAGTAAATACTTTGAAAGATCTTTCT
Organism: Abscondita cerata; assembly: GCA_030710515.1. Lineage (NCBI taxonomy): Eukaryota > Metazoa > Arthropoda > Insecta > Coleoptera > Lampyridae > Abscondita > Abscondita cerata. Next base: position 53,552 of record JALBCR010002112.1, read on the forward strand.
AGTTTACATAGATTCTTTACACAGCGCAAAAGGTACGTTGTTAAATTCACAGCCGTAGTACGAGTACATAAAACGCGACAAAATTCATGAATAACATGCATAAAAAGAATTAACTTAGCTTGTATAAAGGAAGTTTTCGGTGTTCGAAAGTTAATAGACAGATGTGACAGCTCTTGTATCTAAATCCTGCAGTATTTAGTGTCTATCAAAGAAAAAGAGGAAAGAAAAAATAGGCTTCGTTGATAACAGTTGCTGGGCTGCTCACAATGAACCAGATAACAGGTTTATCTTAAGTGGTGTCCATGACAACGAAAGAGGCTCTAATGTAGGTTTAAATTCCAACGCTGGTGACCTTCACTAATAATACCAGACCCAACTTCGTTATGTTATAATTTTTGGATTATTATCCATACGCCAGCATAACCATAATTAAGCCATTAATTAATTAACACATAAGAGAAAACGGAACGCACACGAAGAAACCAACAGGAGGAAAAAAAAGGTGTACGTAAACAGCAGGTGAAAACGTTTTCCTAGTTGTACGAGATGATTTTACTTCAGTTTATACTATATAGCACATGTCTAACTGTTCGAATTTTAGACGATGCTTCAACTACACCTTTCACATACGGTCATCAAACCGAAAAGAAAGTAGGTTTTTTGCTAATCAAGAGTAATTTTTGAAACCGACATCCCCAAATCAACAAAATCCCCAGAAAAATTCATAACACAAAAGTTCGTCCTTATCGCATAAATGTAAACACGGTTGTCTATACTGTACAGAGAAATCGGTCAACAAATCAATTTTTAATTCAAAATTTTTGTTTATTCGTGAAATAATACCGTCACAAATTGACCCCCAATATTAATAAACAGTGAAAGCATAGGCTACCAGTATAAGCGCCAGTTTAATAAACTAGCTTTCACCGGTGCTGCTGGTTCGATTCCAGTAGACGGCGAGAGATTTTCTTTAGTCAATTTTAGAAGGTTTGCTTCGGCCGTGCTTTGGTGGCTAACTCCCCTAATATAGGAATATAAGCTGTTATTAATAAACAACTTGTGATGGAAGAGCCAGTTTAACATAAATAGTAATAATAATAATAATGACACTAATAATGTTTTTATTTCACAGAGTGTAATATATACAAAAAATGAGACTGTCACACACAAAAATAAAATAGGTAATAATTAACTTAGGCTAACAAAAATTTAGCCAAATTATAAAAGTCTATATTAACCAAACATTTTTTTAGTTTAGTCCAAAATAAATGAACATTATTGACTTCGCAGATATAAGAAATTATTACAGGTTCAATCACTATACTCCGTACTAAAAAAATTGCCGGCAGTATTAATTAAGAAAACTTGTTACAGTAATTATCAGTGTCGGAATTCTATTCGTATTTGTAGGCATACTTTGCTCCTATAGTTAGGCAACTCAATTCACACAGTCGCTTTCATTTGATTTCGGAGAAACCCGGATCGACGTTTGTTTCAATTGCAATTATTTTTGACAAAAATGGTCTTTTTGGAACGTAGTTTTTGAAGTGAATGCTGTGTAATACAATTAGTACTTTTGGTAAGGCATTGCATTTGCTTGAAAATCTTTCAAATTGTGTTCACCTAACCTACCAAGATAAAGGATACACCGGAAATTATTTCAAGCTTATGTGTTTAGTATTTTTGTAGGGGTCAAAGTTGATGGATAAGAAGATATACGACGTTATGTAAAAAGCTAACTTTTTGTAGCACATGGACACACTGGTTTACAACTGGGTTAAAAGTGTTAGGTTACTAACGTACTACTGCATTTACGTTATCTATCTTTACTCAATATTATGTTGCTTGCTTTACATATTATGCAAGGGTGTTTCTTGTGCGACCTAGGTATGATGAAACTGTTTACTTTATTGATGCAAATTGTGAAACTTAAAATCTAAACGTTTGCTAAATTAATGTTGGTGGCGAAATGTATGCCGCCACAGTTATTCTCTGGCCAGTGGTCAAAAATTTTACCACGATACTGATTCTGGGTTGTGCTGGCGTTGTTCCGAAGTTTTTGATGGTGTAGGACAATCCGGAAAACCATCGATGATGTTGACGTTGCTGTGCGGTTAGTGGATGTGACTATTGCTGCTGATGGATGTGGCTGCTGGTGGATGTGTCTTACTTCGGAGGCGATTGTGTGATGCAAGTGTTGATAAGACGTTGCAGCTGGGTCGTGTAAACTTTGTGGTCCTTTTTTTGAGGTATGTGTATGCGCCCATGGTACCTGTATGCGACAGGCAGTACCTCAAAGCTTAGGCCGCAGTTGCGTGACGACACTCTAAATAGTTAAAAACAAAAAGAACTGTTGCTTTTAATGTTTGAGCGGTGGCTTTTATCGTCTGCCAGTAGTTCAATAATATGCCATTTAATGTCCTTATGAAAAATAAATTTTTACGAGAAAAAAAAAAGTATAAACGGGGTTATATTGCAAAAACTATATATACTACTTCTTTTCCCTAGGCTATCACTCTAACACACGAATACTGCAAAATAACTGTATTCTTCTAGAAAAGCGAACATAAATATATCATTCTTTTGACAAATCACTTCTCTTGATGATAATTTTCGCACAGGCTGACGTGTAAATATTTCTGTACCATTTGGCATTCCAGTGATAATCGGAGAAGACAATTCTCTCTCAACGAAAGCGTCAACGCGCATCTATTGTTTATTGTGTGTGCCCGCTGGTCAGTGTTACTTTTCATTTGTCTGAGCAATTCGAACAATGAATGCTGCGGCGTATTGGCACGGCGTCCGGACGTGTGGTAAAGTCTTCTACCGTTTCGACGATCGCTAAGCGTGAAACTGTTAATTTATTCTACTCTGAACGCTTTAGCTCAATGGCATTAATATTCGACCGATAGCGATCGTGTGCAGCGCTTGCAGTACGCAACCAGTGCTCGTTGGACAAGCTGCATAGAGGTGGCTATTCAGTTGATGTGTGTGTTTGAACCGACACCAATGCAATTTACAACCGACTATTGATCAGTGCACAAGCGCGCATGTACTACAGTTGAATGGCGGGCGATACAAAGTGACGGTATGGTTCGGCTAGGCTATTCGCAGCAGAGGTGTACACGCATTATTTGGCTGACAGGTTGCCTTTGGTCGAACCTTTGCGTCCGCGGTATGCTTTGACGAAAACGTTTATGGTTGTGGTTAAATGATGACCCCGACTGCAGCAGGCCGCAACGCGTCTGATTTATCGATTACGCATGGGTTTGGTAGCGTGGCTGTGTGCAGGTAGTGTGCTGATGCCGACATTTGGCGCGAAGCCGCTTGCACCGGCACATAGTTGTTGATACTGCTTTGCTGGTTCTAAATAGAAGGCTGATTTCAGAAATAAGAAACATACCAGCCACGCAAGGCTGGTGGTGACTCGTGGTGGTGCTGCTGTAGATGATTGGTTACTGCAGCCAGCATTTGTCTTTCATACGGCAGGCCCATTGAACAAGTCGAGCCAGGAATTGAACTGAGTCTCTAGTGTGCGCTACATCATCTTGACGCGACATCTTGACCCGACTGTAGAGCTACACCAAATGATTCTTATATAAACGATCAACATCATTTTCTACAGTATTATAAGTATTTACACATTGTGTTCCACGCAGACTATTAAATAACAGAAAACATTATCAGTAAAACAATTAGCTTGTTTCAGCATACAATGACAACAAATTAACAATAGTTATTGTGTTAACCAACTACGGTGGAAGTCACTATAACTACTATTCTTTGCTATAACTAAATGTTCAGGCATTTTTATTCCCTGAGGAGAGCCAAACTACATTATACAAATATCTCCTGACACGTCACACTGATAACACACAAGGCTATATGTTCTTCATAGTGCTATCCAGCTGACCTTCGGCACAACATCTTGAGCCATGCAATTATGAAAATCAGTTCGCAATTCCAAATGCCGATACAAACTCTCTTTGTAAATGCCCTCGAGGCTGAGTTACAGGGCAACACCAAGCTCTTACTGTCTGCTCGGATCATGGTGTATGTTATGGCACAGTCTGTGCTCACATGTTGCAAGCCTCTTCACTGTAAAGTGGTAAAAAACAGTGAATATTTTTCAGCATCAATGTATGTGAGTAAAATACTGCTAAAGCCTCTAACTAGTATCTGAGGTAATTCGTAGAAGGGTGAACACAAGAAAATGACAGGCAGGTAAAAGGGTCTTCTTAATGTGTAGTCCATAAAAATTTGACGTAAGGCTACTTGCCAGTTTTTAAAAAAAAGCCATTTCGCCTTTAAACTTTCATAAGTTTCCTTTTGTCAGTAAATCTATTCTTCCCTCTGCGATACATAATGGGCCCTACTAGTCACCTGATATTTAAGCTAAATAAAGTAAAGTATTACAGGAAATAACTCAGTGACAAAACACATAGGCGTAAGCTCCACCTGCCTCTGATGTCATATGTAAGCCAGAGTTTTTCAAATAACATATGGCAACCCGATCTTGTACTATTATAATTGTTTGTTGTAAAGCAAGAAAATCATAAGCAGAAATAATTACTTTAATATAAGTACTTTCACAAGGTAAGAGGTAAGATATGAAACGTATGATGTTTCAAGCCATAATAATAGACATAAAAACCTTCTATAAAAAGCATTTTAAGCAAGAGGTAAAAAAATAAAAATAATTTTATTAAAACAACTTGCGAAGAGGCATACTTTCAATCTAAACACTCAATATTTTATCTACAGCTGCTAAGAGGTAGTGTATTATCACATACTTTACAATGAAGCGTGGTCGTTGGAATAACACAGCGAATGAGATAATTTGCTTTTGCCACATCATGAGCTGCGCTTCGGAGACTGTATGTTGCAGCCAATATTAAATGATTTAACAACAATTTATACAAAAACATAACAAAGTAAAACCCCTATTTTAATGTAATGTGTATGTTTAACGCAAACATGGTATTAACAAACAAAAAACAGCTTCTGGAGCGACGAAAGTTTCGAGCATTGCTCGCTTCGTCAGTGCATGTCTCCCATTGCTGCCATCCATTTTAACACTTCTTTTAATTGTTTATAACAATCTTTCACAACACCAGTGCCACAACTCTACAATCATTTATTCACAGTCATTTCTTTGCTTTTCAGTGCACAGGGTGCACATGTTTATTCGGAAATACATAATCTTAGTAATGGTTTTGCACCCGACCGACCACTCTTTGTTCACTTTTCTCTCTAACCGTCTTAACAATTCAACATTTCAGAAATTCACGCTTTTTTACGTGCTGGTTCAGCTCTGTATCCAGTCTTCTCTAGACCACACCTTCTGTCCTTCAAATCACTAATATCTGTTCTTTACTTCTAATGTGTCACAACCAGACATTCCTCAACAGTTAACATTAAACTTCATGATATTTTTCTTTAATAACAGATTATATTCACTGTTTAGTAAGTAAACTTTATCTAAATGAAATAGTTCTCTTAATTGAATGCAGTATCTTAATTACATTACGTTCCATCAGCTGTTGATTGGAAATAACACTTACTATAATTTTGACTCTATATTTTTGTTTAAAATAAATATTGAAAACTCTTATTAGTACAAAAATAACACAGTGTAAATAAATTCAAAATGACTCAGACTAGAAGGTGTCTACTCGACCCTGCAAAAGCAACAGAGTGAAACCTGTTGCTTGAGCTTCAGGCTTATTCATTGCTGCTTTTGAAAAATTTTCAGTGAGCCACAGACATAATCTCAATATTCTCATTTATCTAATCGACCTGTATTTGTGTTCTTGTCTAGGTAGGTGTGTGGAAAGTACGAAACAGATCTTTTAATTTCACACAATTTGAAGTGTGTTGTGATATTCTTGCAAACAGTTTTGTATGATTTTTATGCAGGCTTTCAGCTGCAACACGTTTTATAAATTAAACCCAGACCCGAGAGTTTTAATCTTCCCGCGTCGTGAATCAGCACTACGTGGCATCTGAAATAGTGAGCAAACAACGATAGATAAGCCTCGTTTTGACAAGCTAACACTTTGAAATCTGAGACCACAGTCAAAGCGGGAATGACAAAGAACAGTTCGCAAAATCACAGTATTGCATTTACTTCATAAGCAGAAGCTGCTGACAATAATGGTAGGCACGTGAGCCTCAGTAATAAAGCTGGCTTATCTAACAAGTTCTGCAGTATAAATCAAAACAGAAACAACTGAAGGCAAGGTTGAATAAGCAAAGAAGAGGAACAAATGAGATAAAAAAGCAGATGAAAAGGACAATGGAAAATGTAATAAATCTGGCAAAAACGACAGAGAAAATATCACATAAAACTATGAGCATAATTATTATGAAAGAAAGGAGAATTGATGAAAAGTGTTGAAAACGATTTGAAAAGAAAGGAGAAGCATTAAACAAGAAAAGTAAGAGTCACTGCTGACCGCCAAATAAAGAAATAATATAAGAAGTTTACAGATAAATTATGAAAGCGTGAAAAATTTGAAGTGCTTATATAAGCTACAAGGTAACATAATAAATGAAAAGTGAGACGCAAAAATAAGAAAATTACCAAAAGAAAAGAAGAAAGAAAAATGATAAATGGATTTGCAAAGCGCAAAAGAACGAAGGAGAAGTGAAAACAAATGAGAGGGACGACAAGCATAACTCTGAAATGTATAAAAGGCATGAAAGTACAAGAAAAAAGAGATCGAAAAGAAATTAAGGTATGAATAGGGCCAATAGTTTGATATGCGAAGATATTGACCTGGAAAACCAATAAAAATGTTTAAAAACAAGAAAGAAAGGAAAGAACCAGGGGAAAAAACTTTGAAAATATATTGACAGATCATAAAAACCACTACAGCACACAACAAATAAGCAGAGAAAAAAACTGGAAAAAGCCTTGAAAGGTGTTTGAAAGACAGCGACAATGCGAGTTAATATGGTGACAAGGCAGCTACTTCGGAAGTAGCACAGATTAGATGAGCTTTAAAACAGAACGAAAAGCATGGCTTGAAAAAGAAGATGGAAGCAAATAGAGGGAATGAGGTAACATATTATCGCAGGAAAGCAATAAAAAATAAAAGGAAGTGATGGAGAAAAAGGTGGAAAAGCAGAATTAGACAGAAGAGATATAACAATCTGGACGCATTTGGGACACCAGGTATTTAACGAAGAACATGAAGGCATGACTGCGATCTGGACGAAAAAAGAAAGAAGGTACGTGGCGCGCGCATCTGGCTGCTGGAGCAGTAGGCTGGTACGCTGCCCGTCTGGCACATTTCTGCAGCTGCACGTCAGCTCTGACTGTCTCGGAAACTTAACTGGAGTGTTGGCGGAAGCAGGCGATGGGCTGGCGACTTCGATGACGAATGCAACGGTCGACTGATAGCGGTGATGATAACGCTCAGCCGCAACAAGCCGGTTGGCAAGAAGGTATCAAAAAGGCAGCCTGATGCGTGTGGCGTGATCGACGCAACCTGATGGTGAAATAAGGCCGTCAAAAAGCGACAGCTACATGGGTGACTCTTGGACCAGAGTACGCATAAGTAGGTCGGTTCATTCCGACTTTGGCTCAGCTTTGCATTGATATGCCGCAGATGCGACAACATAAGGCGACTACCGATACGCATTCAGTAGAAAGCAACCATTAAGCTGGTGCATGTTTTATGTCGCTTTCCGATATCTAAGGACCCATGCCAACCTGTTAATGGTAATGCGTTGAAGCTACTGTGACATCAAACAACTTGATCTGAGAGGCCACATTTGAGTACGCTCAACACAACCGTTGTTTTTAACCAGCTGACTTTCGGACTCTTTAAAAAGCAATCGAGAAGTTTAAGACCGAACGAAATCGCAGACCAATATCACAAACCTTTTGAGTGGCGGCTTCACGCAACACGAATGCGAAACGCCCAGCGGTAGCACGTCTTTCTGCAAATGCGCCCTCGCATTGCGTTGCTATCGTGGTGATGCGTTTCGCAACATTCGTTTAACGCTGCTTCGGTAAGCATGACGACACTGCGACCGGTGATTACCGGCGAGGTGACGGCGGTCTGGTACCGACCGCAACAAGCGGACGCTGCTGGCTGGATCTCCACGAAGTAGTGCTACTGTCTGAGGTGCGCTCGCTGAAACGTCGCTCCTCTGGTGTTGAAGCAAACCTGGTAATTTGTCAAAGTAAACTCAGACTCGCAACTATTGACAGGAAATACATGAAGAACATGCCATACATTAAGCCGATATACAGCTTTCTTTGAGGGGTAAATCTCGTATGGCAAATCCTAAACTGAGCCTGAATTTTGTCGAAAGAGAAGGCTTTCCGAAGCGAACAATTATGTTTGGGTGCTCGTTCATCTTTACAGCACGAAATGTCGCTGATTTTAAGCACGAAAGTACTCAGAGCTAATCTGCTTGAAGGCACTGCATGCTGGAAAACGAACAACTTCAACACCGACTGGAACAACGAAATAACCGATGAATATATGTAAAATAATCATCAGTCGACACCGAAAGTAAATGTCTTTTATGAAGTGTGTTTCGAGGTAATATTTCTTTAGACACGATTATAGAAAGGTGTCCGCATTCTATCGTCTAGCACGATGCATGTCTTTGCATCCATAACTGTGTGTGTTTAGCCAAAGGCGCTTTCATCTGTAAACTTCGGTCAGCCTTCTCTAAGCTCGTATTTCACGAGCAGAAAAGGCATGTATTGCTCAAGACTACAATGCTAAAACCTAACGGAAACACATATATGCGCCTGATAAAACAAAGAGAGCATTAATAAAATAGCAATAAACCAGTTTGGTATAACTAACTTTCTTTCGTGTGTTCTGCCTATTTCAGGCTGGTAAATAACTACTATTACCACACATTTCATGAAGAATCAGAGTAATAAGTATCAGCAATTATACATAACGAACATTCGGAGGTGTAATAACTTTGCTGCACATTTTGAAATGAAAATACTGGTATTTGATTGAAGATGAATATAAATTACAGATGCACATAAACACTTTATTTTAATTATTTTTATAATGGTGTGTTAAGGCGATACTACAGTTCTGGACTATAACATTTATTACCGATACTTTGAGCTAACAAAGTTAACAATAATGTTTGCAAGTGATTTCAAAATTATTTTAGTGATAAGTATGCTAAGTAAAATAGATAATTCCTACAGTAAAGCCACCTTTCTTTTATAGGATATCTTAATAGATGTCCACTAGGCAAAACAACTACAACCTGTGACCTTCTTGTTTTGATTTACAACAGCTGCTCTTTTCAGGTTAAACTTTATTTTAAACAGCTATCTAGGACAGCAATACTTAACAGTATGTATTAATGAAGTGAGATGTTTGTTAGATAACAGTAAATGAAGTGACCCCGAGAATATATAGTCAGGCACATACTTTGAAGAGAAAACATGGATATTATTGAAGGATGTTCAGTTATATGTTCTAGTGACTTAAAAATAAGCCGGTGTATTAGTAAAAATAATAATTTTGTAAATGATATCGCGGACACGGTGTGCTGTCATCTGACGACTAGAAATATATTCCATTGTAAAAATCAGGCACAATGGATAACCATCATACGAAGATGTACTCTGCTGTGTTATGACATTCCACTGGCGACGTGTCTACCTAAAATTTTTGGTTACATCAGTGTTAAAATGCTCTTTAAATCATTTTCTGTTGTGACTTTAACATATGTTAGACTAAAGAGCCGCCAGCAGGCGAAACATAAACAGTAACCATCAATATCTGTACTACTTAAGATAATATAAATCATAATTGAAGATTTCTGGAAGAAAGCACAAGCAAAGCAAGATCAGAGAAAAATTGCAGCGCAGGGAAAGCAGTCCGCATATAAAAATGGATATGTGATGAAAAATGCGGCGATCTGAAAGAAACCGAAAGACAGGCTGTGTTTTAGACCGACGAGAAGAGAGCCGCTATTAACAGGGCAGTGTTCGTCGAGGAAAAAGCGCACTAAATAAGAAAAGCTATCAAGGCAGCGACTTAGCACCTGTATGCACGAAGTACTGGCGATTCAGAGCGCTTTTCATATAGAGTAAATAAGTGTTTGACCCAAGCAACTAGGTGAAAAGCAAAAATAAGTAGCCGAATAATGAGGCCATATAGGTTTGATGAAATCCCTACACTGCTCTCTGCATTCAGCTTGTCTTTAAGAAAAAATATATGGTATCGTGGAGCCTGCAGAAAAAGATAACTAAATATATCAGCTCCTATAAGTGTTAAAAATCAAAAATATCTCACTAAAAATGATCAATATTCCACAACAGACTTTTAAGCAGAGTTAAAAGCCAGAGGCAAACTGTAATACCCGGCAGACAAAGTCAGAGATAAAAAACCATATAAAAACGCAAAAGAGCAAACTGGTAGGTATCTTTCTCATTTGAAAAGAGGCTTTGACTTTACACAAAAGTGGACACAACATATAATTTCACGGTACATATCGCCAGCAAACGTTTTTTGGACAAAACGTGTTACAACTCCACGAGAGAACAATAACTCGTTATAGTGGATGAATAAACTCCATTGTTGTCGAATTATCTTCACAGAAACAAAATGATTCACTATAATGCAACAAACATTCTGCACACAGCTTCTATCCAATATTCATTAGCACGTCAAATGGCTAAAAAAATGCAGTACTTTGATAAGGTACAGTCTAAAAATCTTCGCAGACAAGCATAGATACAAATGTATGAAATCATGGTCCGAAAAATAAGCAATGACAGAACACAGAAATGATCACCCTACAGAGTGAACTATGATAATTAAAATACAATATCAAATATGAAAGTTACCAGAGACCTCCCCAAATTAACCAAATCTAAATACCAAGATTTGATTTCACTTTGATCAGGAAAGGTAAAAGTTTTGGAAATTTGAAAATGTCAGTTCGATCACTTAGTGTGGAGGCGAAATTTAATCACTGGAACATCTGATCTGACGCTACTGGCACTGCGGCAGAGGTGCATTCCATGCATTCCGTGCAGATCAACTTCTTCGTGGCTACTGGGATGTACCAGAATACGGTCAATAGGGTGACAATACGACCTTATTATTTAATTTCAACGATGAGGTACGGAACGTCTAATGCGTGTACTTATCCTCCAATACAGCTAGATTAGTTGACGCGACGTGACTTCTTTAGTAGATTTAGTTAGTTTTGTTTCCTATAAGACCCCTTCTGGATCTGGAAAAGCATTGAGTGGTGCACAACAAAAGGTCTTTGGGCATCGTAATCTTTTTTTAACAATTACGGTATCCGTTGGTTGCACTTCAACACAACGCATATATTTGAGGTTTACTTTTGCGTTCCGCTCCTAATAAATTATTTTCCTCAATTTTTTTGTTAACTGCGCCCGAGACGTTTCTTTTGAATATTGAATGGTATGTCAGATAGTATTATAATTAGGTACATGCGTCTAGACGTGAGACTAAATATAAATGTGCCCTATTTCATGTACCTCATGAAATTTAAAACTTGGACACCACAATTTCTGTAAACCAAAGTTTGCACATTGTGAAGCGGGCTTAAGGGTATCATTTACAATTCTAACAGCAGGTAGTCTCAGCAGGGGTTATCTTATAGAAGGACTGTAGAATGAATCATTACACTAAGCACGTTTTAGAAAATAGGTAATTTACGTTGCTTACTTAATTTTTCTTTAAAGAATATATTTGAAGGTATCGCTAATTCAACACCATAGCTCGATTAATTATCGAATCAAAATTTTGTTTAGGAAATGTTTACAAAATAAAATTAGAAATAATTTTGATTTAAAAACGTCTACAAGCAATAACTTTTAAATTAAATCAAAAACTAAACATGGTTATTTGGGTTGACTGATTATTACTTATTTTTAAATAAATCTAACCTACTAATTATTGTAAGTTATTAAAAAAAATCATTAAACTCTCTATTCATAATATTTAGTCCTTACAAAATGTATATTTTATGACGTTTCATTTTTCTGTAGTTAATATAAAAAGTGAAAATAAAAACTAAGGCAATTCTTATTGTCAACATATATATTTAGTTTTTGACAAGAATTTATTACATAATTATAATTAAGATACCAAGTTATAGTTTAAAATTAAATGAAAACTTTTTTTAAATAAAGGTATTACTATATAAATAAATATAAGAAATCAATAATGGGTGTGACCTCCATTATTATTGATACATTCTTGGAGGCGTCTGCTCATTGACGCTATCAAGGTATCAATATAATTAATATTAATCGTTTCCCATGCGGTATCAATGGCTGCAATTAGTGCATTACGGTTTACTGGTATAAAATTTGGCCCTTGTTGTCTTCGGATAACAGCAAGTATTCGAGCCCAAACATTTTCGATAATGTTAAAATCTGGGCTTTTTTGCTGGCCAGGGTAACAGCTCCAAGTTATTTGCTTGTATCCAGTTGCGCACAACCTGCGAAGTATAGGGTCATCATATCCCGATAGTTAATTATCGAATGTTCCAAGAAAATATGTGTAAATAGTAAATGAATCTACTAACGTAACGTTAAGTCGTTAATTATAGTTACATAACTCTCCTTTCATAAGATATAGTTCATATTAATATGCTTATTGTAAAGCTTCGTACACACCTGAACAACAAACCGAGGAACAAACAGAACAACGAACCGAACGGCAATCGGAACATTAATTTGGACGGTGCTACGTACGAATTTTAGAACAGATTCGCAAGTCCTGATTGTTCCACGAACGGTTGCAGCGTTCCCGCAACTTGTCGGTTTTCTCCGACATCAAAGAAAATGCGCGCGAATGCGTTTGCAGGTTTGGACGAATCTAAACAAAACGGCGAACAAACTTATGCGGAAGCAGAATTAAATTATTTATTTTTGTCCTCCCTTTTTGTGGGTTTGTTGTGTTTTAGGTAATATTATGGAGTTGACAGAAGAAAAATGTTTTAAATTAATCAGTGTTTAAGAATGCAAGAAAAAAATGATGTCCCTATTAGCATCATTTGGGCTGGGAAATTTCAAAATAAAAAAAACAACAGTAATGAATATAATTTTTACTCTTCTTTGTGTGTAAAATTAGTTTGGCACTATCTTCTTGTTTTCCCCAATTTTCTCTTCTCAATAATAAAATATATGAACTGAAAACATAAACGATCCGTTTGTTGGATTAAAATCAAAGTCGTTCTGTTTAACTTTCGGTTCGTTGTTATGTTTGTTGCTCGTTTTGTTGTTCAGTAACGCTTTACAACGGCAACCATTTAATAAAATTTAAACCAATTTTTTTTCAATTATAAACCACTCTTAAATTAAAAACTATTTTTTTAGATATTTTCGAAGTTTTATATCTCCTCTATTGTAATCTTAATACTTAAAAGAAAATCCTGCCCATTAGCATTATAAAGGAAATGGCTTTTACTTTATATGAATAAGTTTCAATAACAGCCGCATCTCCTTACGCATTTTAATTTACTTCCTTTGGGTCATATTGCTCTTGAGTTGTTACATTGGTCATTAGAAGTATATACCAATAAATAAACAATTACTGTTTTGAGAAGGGGGTAGTGTAGACCAATAAATAAGTAGATGTATAAATTCCATTTTAGTTTAAGAATTTCCAGATGTTGGCGATATTGCACTCATCGTTGGAGTTTGGCGACCTTGGTTGACTTGGATTAACGTGGGCTGCGTGTGTTTGTGTCATTGATCTCTCACAGCTTTCCATGAGACATTACCATGATGTAAAATGGGTCTTGTTTTACGCTGGAAGAAGGTATGGTGGTGAACCTAAAGTATCTACGATCTCAAGGATATTATCGGGTTGTTTCATTTGCAATGAAACAGAACAATATTGTGGCTACATGCTCCATGGCTATGGCGAGATTATATGTTTTCCACGGAGGGAGAAGGAGAAGGAGGAGAAGGAAAGACAGGAAGGAAGAACTTTAGTGAGGAGACGATAAACACCTTGATCAATCGTTGTTACCACCTGTTGTGTTATATTGAAAAAACATTAAAAAGGAAGGATTGATGATGATGATGAGATATTTATGATGATGATGATATGATGATGATGAGATATTAGAGACGATCTGCCTCTTTCCACCACCGCCTTTTCTGCAAGGGAGGGGGAGTATTAATTAGGAGAGCGGAAAGCTGGCCCAGCTATTATTATTATTATTATTATTATTATTATGAAGAAAAAAAGAAAAGAATT
>JALBCR010002113.1:0-119008 GCA_030710515.1 Abscondita cerata
TCATTGTACTTCGTTCAGTTACGTATTGCTGCTTCATACTGAGGTACGATGGCTTTCACGGGTTAATGTTGTGTCCCGTGTATTTGAACTCCACAAAGAATCTTTTGCTCGACAGTCCCGACCCAGTCGGGAGCCTGCTCGCTCAGTGTGAATGTATGACCGACTGAACTCTGACCGTCATACATGATTTATTAGAAAAATAGAAGAAGACCTAATAATATATGTTCAAGAAAATGATGTTTGTACAATCTCCAACATAAAGATTATGACAATGATCTAATAAAAGAGAATATCTGGCGCAAAATATCTAGTAAAATAAACTATGAACCCAGTAACATCGACATCGACTTTGTTTTCGTTTTCGGGATTTAATTAAATGTAATGTCATTATAATGCTGTAAATATAACGCGTGATTCAAAGAAATTTTTATCAAACTTTGCCATGAAGGACAATACAAGATATAACAGTTGTATCTTAGCTTAGCTTGTACATTTGTCAATTCTGATAGATCTAATTTCAACACATCCAGTTTCATGCATTTAGAGTAGACGTACGTGAATTTTTTCATGGTCCACTTTGATGAAAAATTTTTTGAATCACGGGTTACTCAATTTGTCGTATGAACTATCAATTTTACTCGCAAATATCTAATTACAACGGTCTTTCAAACGACATAGTATGTGCACAGTCGTATAGTGTGAATTGAAGCGACTGTAGACGGTCGTAACCCAGTCCATGCACGGCTTGCGCACAGTCCTACCAATGAGAATCAGCGTTAAAGGGACACTATCTAAATCCGACGCAAGTCTGTAGATTCAATCTAAATTACGTACTGGCTATAACCTTACAAGTTTCAACTGATTCCAACATTAGGAATCAATAATCAACACCCCATGTAAACTTTTGGCAAATTGTGAAGACGATAATTGGGTTTCTCAGCAGAGTTTACTTTTTACTCAGCTAGATTATAAATTATGTATGTATGTACAAGATATGGAACCAACAAGAAAACTATTCCGATATACAAAAGACAGTATTTTGGCTACCCTTGAAGACGTCAATAGCAGAATGGTATATAAAACAGCAGCTAATAAATAAATGGTGACCCTAGGGTGACCTTATGGAAAAGCACAAGTGAAAAGTTCCTATAAAAAAAGTGAGGCCTAGTACTACATTCATTCCTGAGCAGGAAGACGTTTTAGCTGAAAAGGATTGTAAAACAAAACTATTTACACAGTAGCTGGAAACGATGAGAAATTAAATATTACAGCACTAATAACAGCTAATGCACAGAGAAACATGGCGCCTCCAATCACATTGATCCGTTACGCTCGAATTCGTCAACACATTGTTGAGACTTTTCCAAGGAAATTGACAACGACATTAAACTAGTAGCGTTATATCTAAAGTATATTCACACTCTAAAAATGGCATGGAAGGAAATACTCCAAGTTTAGAAGATGGAACATAATGGGTCCCAAAATTTTTTGCTTTATTACTTGCACAGTGTTTACCAAAAATAACGATTAGAAATGAAAAAGACGGGTCATGACCATGGAATATTGCAGCTATCAAGATCCATCACCAAGAAACTGAAGGAAGCATTTTGGTGAAAGATCACAAAACCATTTTACTATTTTGGAAAAAGAAATTGGCAAAGGAAAACTATGGAATTTCGAAAAAGTTATGGAGAATAGCAAGAGACCCCGAAAGAAAAATCTTTGCTTTAGTTCTGGGATAAAAACCAAATTAAAAGTTAGTTTCTTTTATGTAAGTAGTTATATGATGCCGATCCTGGATCCAAATTGCGGATCCAGAAGCGGCACCATAGTTCGGTATAATCGGCCGGAATTTATATTGTTAACATTATGTATTGCTTCCTCTAAGGTAAATGAAGCAACTATAACTCAGGACCCGAAGGGAAAAATGACAAGAATTACAATTCTCCTGTTGTTGAAATGGTGTTCAAATCATGACATTAAGTTTCATATGGAAACTACTACGAACATGTGGACTTTTAACAGCCCTACATTTGAAGCTCGTAACTCACTGAACATATATAACGTATCAGCAGAACCCGTTGAGACTCCAATGAAGTCACAGCCCAACACAAAGTTCCAACTACTTCAGAAATCGCTGTGTCTGTGTTCACCTTTCAAGCGGGCTTTACTTTGGACAGTACCTTCAACATCAAAGACAAAAACGAGAGAGAAATACTGCCTGATGTGGTGACGTCACCTAAGATGATGGAATAGTATAACATGAAGTGAGACCCAAACGGGAAAGATAAATGGCACGAGAGAACCAAAAAAAGAACTAATTTTTTTAAGACTTAAAACTTATGAATGATGT
Organism: Abscondita cerata; assembly: GCA_030710515.1. NCBI lineage: Eukaryota > Metazoa > Arthropoda > Insecta > Coleoptera > Lampyridae > Abscondita > Abscondita cerata. The sequence goes on from JALBCR010002113.1 coordinate 2,354, forward strand.
ACTTACTTTACCAATTTAAATCTAGATCAAAATTATCTTCAAATGGGAGTACTAACCCAAACTGTAACATTTAATCAAGTAATAAAAAGATGTTGACTTCTAGCACATTGACATTTTTGAGTGTCGACCACAGGAGCAATGATTGATACTGAAATTTAATTTTCTAGTACTATATTGAACCGAGTTGTAGCATGACTCTATCAATACATTTTCTTTATCTCTATTTTTACCACAAAAAGATTTTTTTTCTTAAAGTGTTGACTACTGGCGCCTTTACCTGAATTACTAAATTTCATTGGCTTTTGAAGTTAGATATTTTTGAAATGTTAAACATCTGGAATTTGTCCATACATGGCAGTATTTCTGGTATTTTTAGAAAACAAAACCAACTATTTTGACTACTGTTGAGAAGGAGCAGCTCATTGAAGTTTCGTGTGATCCCATCTTGAAAAACAAATATTTGAGTTTTGGTAATACATTGTTAAGCCTGGTCCACATGAATACCGTTTTGTAGTCATGATCATGCTAGATTTGTCAAAACAAAACGATACGTGTAGAACGGCAAGTTGGACGTTTTGCATGAACTGAATGAAGTTTGACAAACTTACAAAAGACTGATGGATTGAAGCATTGCGTACAAGCAAAACTGCAAACAAGTTTGTGTGTATAGATGCGAGTCATTCTTGTCGGTCAAACTTCGTTACCACGCGAGTTCGTCTCGTCAGATTGTTCTGGATGACGCTTGACAGATTGCTGGTATTACAGGCACTGTCGAGGTTTTTTAAATATCTCATCAATGGGTTGCTGTAGGCCTATCAAATAAAAAGCGTTGAACTCAGTTCACTTTGGTCTACAAATTGAACCCATTATCACTTGGCTTCACATGTGTCTTTTACAAATGTTTAAGTACTCAAAGTTTTTGTTTTAAAATTCAAAAATCTGAATTTTCAATCAATAATTTTTCTAAGAAGGGACAGTTTCTCATCCCTAATATTTTTTGTGCTTTTACACTTCATAGTAGTGTTATAATGTTATAATGTTTCAGTGGTGAGGAGTTACCCCTTAAAAAGTTTCAGGCTTTTAAAAATTGATTTTTGAAAAATTTTCAGTTTTTGACTTGCAATATTTGGGTTGGGGACCAGATAAAAATCTGAAAATTTCACATTTTAAGGATCTTTATAGTAGTAAACTTCAGTACAAATTTCAAGTTTGAGATTCAATTGGAAGTTAGTTTAAAAAAAATCACAAATAGGCCTATGATAAAAAGGTTTTTTTATTTTTGGCGATACATCTAGCCTAATGTGGGTAAGTATTTTCAACTTAAGATCTAAATACATTCAATTTGTGTAAACAATATTTAGGCCTTATTTGTTGCTAAACATTTCTAAATAGAAAACTTTAAAGAGGCTGTTTGGCAGCATGTGTAAGTCTGTACAGACTCACTGACAGACAATACACCGAGAGTCTCAACATGTCTGTGAGTTATCTAGTCAAATACTGCAAGCACAGAAAAGTGCTGCAAGTCTGTGAGCTAGCTATCTTGTTTCCCCTTCTACTCAAACTGTTCTCTCCCACTTAGTTGGGCCATGAGCTTTTACAGTGAGCAGTTGTATTATTGTAGTTAAATGGAGCGTCAGTGTTCAATTGGCATTTTTACTAATAAAGTACAGGGTTCGGCAGGGAGGTATGGATGATTTGAAATAATAGCTACACACTCATTTTCAAATGAAACTAAAATTTTATTATTTCAGTGTGTACCTTGGATGATGCCATTATGAAAATTAAAGAGGAAAAAAATAAAACATTGATTATGTACGAAAAATAACATCTGATAAGTGGTGTCCGTTTTTGTCCACACATTCCTGTAGACGTTGTGAGAAGTTGTCCATACTCTTCTGTAGCATTGGACGTGGTATTGCTCGAATTTCTTGAGTTATTGCTTCATTCAGGGCTTCAAGTGTACGTGGTTTGTGTATGTATACACGTGATTTGAGGTAGCCCCATAAAAAATAGTCACAAGGTGTCAGGTCTGGTGACCGAGGAGGCCACTCACATCTCCACGCAACGAAATGAGGCGCCCAGGAAACGTCTGCCTAAGAAATTCCATAGCTGCTCTCGATGTATGGCATGTCGCCCCATCTTGTTGAAACCATACAGTATTGATGTTGATAAGTCGTCTTCTCAACTGTGGCAGAAAAAACTCACGCAGCATCGTTAGGTAACGATCTGTATTGACAGTGACGGTTCGTCCATTTTCTCGAAAAAGTAAGGGCCAATAATGAAGTTTCGACTAATGCCACACCAAACAGTCAGCTTTTCGCTGTGTAGAGGTCTTTCATGGAGTTGACGTGGATTTTTAGAAGCCCAATACCTAAAGTTCTGCTTGTTTACCACTCCTGATAAATGAAAGTGGGCTTCGTCACTCATAATCAAAACAATATCATCAGTCATGTTCTCCAACATTGTTTCTGCAAATCTGAATCGTCTTCTGTAGTCATTTTGCTGCAATTGTTCGACAACCATCAGCTTATACGGATGAAAATGCAGGTCAAGATGTAAAAATCCGGCGAACTGATCGGTCCGACAATCGAAGAGCACGAGCATGTTGCACAGCCGAATGACGAGGGCTTGCTTGAACTGCTTGACGCACTCTTTCGATGTTTTCCGGCGTTCGTACCGTTCGTTCACCACCACGTGCAGTTCCAGGTCTCAAAGAACCTGTTCGTTGAAAGTTATTTACCCACTTCATTATTGTTTCAAACTTCGGAACACGACCATGGCGGCCAATAAATTTCAATAAAGGTGTCGTACACAAACACACGATGTTCTATCGACCACGTCTCCATTGCTACTAAAATGGCAACTCATGACAAACAGATAACCCCACTCTTCATCCGCCAAGGTTATCCCTACCTCGCACGGCGCCCCGCCCAAATCATCCATACCTCCCTGCCGGACCCTTATGTCACAAAAGTGTTTATGGGGTGTTTTCTAAAGAAAAATTACAGTAATTGAAATTTATAGTGAAGAAGAAAAAGTGTTGTTTTGTTTAAGAGTTCGTCCAGATGTCATATCCAGCTGTAAGTACCATAAATTAAAATACTTAAAAAACCTCTATGGACAATTTTGTTTGGACCCTTTAAGAAAACACAAGAAGCCTGTAACTAAAGGACTGAGAGAAATAACTCTAGATCAATATTCTAAAAATGAAAATTCTGCCATTAACCTAATACCAGGGAAATCATTATGTCCAACCTGTTATACAAAGGTATTTGTGGCTAACAAAGATATGGTTTGTGATAGTTATAATGAAGAATTTTGTAATTTAGAAGAAACAATAACAAAAGTAGACTCAGCTTGTAAAATCCTTAGTGTATCTCCTGCAAGTAAAATTAGGAAATTAAATGAAGAGCAGAGGGCGTCTGCTTTGAAAGTCAAAATTGAGAAGGTTTCAACTTCAATTAAAAGAAATTTAGAAATCTCCTTTCAAAAGGAAATTAGTTTAAACCCAGGAACTAGTTCACGAAATTTGCCAACAGAATATGAAGATTTGATTGAAAACCTAAAAATAAATGTGAGATTTCAAATAAAGAAGAAAAGATTAAGATTATCAGTTTACTGCCAAATTCTTGGAGTAGGGCAAAAATAAGTGATGAATTCAAAGTGTCAGAACGCTTATTTAAATAACAAGGCCATTAGTACAAGAACAGGAAATCTTAACTGTTTTGCAAAAGAAAAATGCAAATAATTTGATAGATGATAGCATAATCAAAAAGGTCATTATGTTTTACGAAAATGACAACAATAGCCGTTTGATGCCTGAAAAAAAAATTGTGTTGCCGTGAAAAAAAATGGTACTAATATTTATAGACAAAAGAGATTACTTTTGTGTAATTTAAATGAGCTTTTCAGTGAGTTTAAAAAAGAAAATCCTGAAATTAAAATTGGGAGATCAAAGTTTTGTAAGTTGAGACCAAAATGGTGTATTATCGCTGGAGGATCTGGCACTCATAACGTTTGTGTTTGTTTGTACCACCAAAACATAAAATTGATGATTAGTGGAGCTAACCATAAAGTAGACTACAAAGACCTCTTAGAAATTCTAGTTTGTAGTATTGACAGCTACAACTGTATGATGGGAAAATGTCATGAGTGTCCTGGCAAACAAGCGTTATTTGACATGTTTGAAGAATCAGAGGAAGATTTGATGCAAGGCAATATTGAATATAAACAATGGGTAACTCAAGACAGAACAGAAATCGTAACAATCATAACACCACGAGAAGAGTTTTTTGAAGTGCTTGTAGCGAAACTTGAAAATCTTAAAATGCATCATTTTATTGTAAAAGCTCAAGGTAAATATTTGAAGGATAAAAAGCAGTCTTTGACAATAGATGAGTGCTTAGTTCTTGCAGACTTTTCAGAAAACTTCTCGTTTGTTGTGCAAGATGAAGTGCGAGCACACCACTGGGTAAACAAACAAGCCACAGTTCATCCATTTGTGTTTTATTACAAAGATGAACTTAGGTGACCCCCTTGAGTACAACACTTCAACAGTACATGCCTTCCAAGTTCAGTTAGTTAAATACATTAAAGAACACCACCAGTCCATTAAAAAACTGATTTATCTTTCTGGCGGGGTTTCATGTCCAGTATAAAAACAAAAAAAAAACTTTCTTAACATATGCTACCACCAAGAAGACTTTGGACAGTGGGCCCAGATCACCAAAATTTTGGTGCCAGAATCAACAGAGTCTTACAAACACGACATTACAAGTAGCATGCCAGACCAAATATCATTTTCACAAGAAACTCATGTATCAAGTAAGATGTCAAGTTCTACATCTATTAGAAACTTTTCTTAAAGCAACATAATAAAGCGAAACCTCCGGTAGAACTAGAAACTATCAAAAAGAAGGTGATTCCAAGACTCAAACAGCAAGCCTATGGAGAAGTTCTGACCACTGACCAGTCTAGACTATGAGACGCCGAAGAAAAACAACCTTAAAAGAGAAAGGGAAAGCGAAGACCAAGAACATGAATGCTAAAAACAACCACCCACGACATAAAAAGTAAAAAACCTTTAAAGAGAAAAAGTGTGAGCAGCGAAAGTAAGGATTTGGGTAAAAAAAACGAGCAGAAGAAAAAAAGCAAATCCAAACAGAAAGTAATGATACAGAAAGCTCAGGCGATGAAGATGAAGTGGAATACGATAGTGGAGGCCTTAGTTCTTCTTAGGCAAGCGAAATACCACGAATTTTAAATACGTTTGCGTCATTGAACGTCTAGAAGCCTCATAGATTGAAGTGATGGGATTAAAGACAAGAGATGACTCAAATATGAATTTTGCTGTTGTTCCCACAGATGTCAGTTTCATAAAACGGGGTAACTTCTTGGGGTACTGCCTTTTCCGAGTATTCAAATGAAAGGAGAGAGGATATTTTATCATTTTAATAAAAAGGTACCAGTGATAGAGCAGTAAAGAGCCAGCTGGAATGATTATCAACACTATTCCACCAAAGAATTTTGTTTATTTTGTGTTCTTACGTTGTTATTATAATAATTATGTTTTGTTCTTTTTATATTGTAATAAATAATTTAAATTCAACATTAAGAGCATCAATATTGGGGTAATTATAAACATAGTTTAAAATACTTCATTTCCCCCAGTTAGTATCCCATTTAAACTTCACGTTTTTGAGTACACGTTTACAATTACCCCGATTGTCAGGGGGTAAAAGTAAACAGGGAGACTATTCTACATATCCAAAATGGGAGGAGGGGTTCAATTTTTTTCGATACCAAGATATGGTTCAAGGTAATACTGTCAGATATCTAAATCGATATAAAAAAAAATCAAAAAGTTTATAAACAATTTTCTGTGGGCATTTCAATAAAAACATGCAAAAAGCGTTTACAATTACCTCACTTGACCCTGTTCTAAATAAATGGAGGAGTACCCAAATTTTTTTGTTGGTAAAAAAGGGTCCAGTGTCTAAAAAAGTTTTTTAGAACCGCCGACTGATAAGACAGGTACTGGTACTTAGAACGATTTCTCCTTCACCAGCAAAATGAACTAATACCACAAAGTTCAAAAGAAACAACAAAAACTTAGATCTTTACAAAAGTATCAACAAAACCAATGCTACGTGTTTGTTATGTTAAGTTGTTTTATTAGGAATTATTAACACTATACTTACATGAAAATATAATGTTTGCAATAAACACATTTTTTAGTACTGGGTCATAGTCATCAAGTTGCGCCCTTAAGGGATAAGGGTTAACCATATCAGAATGAAAATGTAAAGAACATCAACATTTAATAATTCTACAAAAAGCGCATGAACGAAGCTTGATAACATTCGAAGTTGTTATAGAATGATAAATTTTAAATTATAATCTAACCTTACTTTACCCAATATAAAACGAGATTTTGAAAAACACACCTCCGGATTTTTTTAATAACGCCAAGATTTTAATTGGTGCGTACATTGAAAAACTATCGATTTCGTATGAAGTAAAAACATCAATTTTCGCTATCGCTTATTTTTTACAAATAAAATGTGACCCCAAACAGAGTGCAAGCAATAACTGGAAATTTGTTAATAGGTTTATTTATAAAATAAATTAATATTGACAAACTGAGTTGGTGGTAATAATTATTAAGGTAAGATCACGAGTTAGACGAAGTTATTTAACACAGCAACTTAAATAAAAACAGATCGTGAAACGTGCATTTAGGGCAAGGGGAACGAATACACAATAGTGAAATTATTGATTTACCTTTTGGTTAGACGCGCATTCCTCAATACACTTAAACTTATAAATTTTATATTTGACTAAAGAATTCGTATCGTTTTGTTGTTTTAACGGGCACTTTTGCGTGGAAAAATTAAAATAGCGGGGAGTGACAACACAAAAGATGTTGTTATTAAGGGTTAGATGCGTTTAGATAATTGCCTGGATTGGTTGTAATTTTGAGTGCGACGCCCGGTTTTAATTACGCATTATTACTAATAGTTAATGAACAAGTTTACGTACATTTTGATAAGGCTTGATGGTTATTTAGTCAAATAAATTATAAATTTTCGACTCACCACGACACAGCACAGCACTGACGACATGCCGCCATGTTGAATGTCAACATGTTTCACAAAAACAAAACTGAACTAAAAAAATTTTTGTTTTCCCCATTGTATATTTGAATAATACATTTATTTAAACTAGTTTTTAATTTAGATTTAGTTTTATTGCTTACATTATCTTGCTTACTCGTTATATACAATGTTTACATAATTACAATTAATTACAAATTTTGAAATGCACAACACTAAAATAAAATGTCTCTAACTACACAAATAACGTGAAGTTATCTCAGTTGTGACAATTTTGACATGTTCACGTATTTTTCGTTAGTTTTTTACCATAACTTTCGCTTTATTTTCTTAAGAGCAAAACTCTTATTTTAAATACTTGGTGTAAATGATGGAGACCATTTTTCACGAAAAAGTAGGTATATTGTTAACCCATTTCTGTTTTAACCTAATTTTTAGAGTTCTCATTGTTTATGTACAACTTCGAACTTTTAAGGCCAAATTGATGATGTAATTTGTATTTTAGAGAATTGTTCGGTAAAGGTTAATGTCTAAGAGTATATTCGCTTAAGATGAAAAAGGGTGCATATCGTTGTGGAGAAGTGTTAACTAATTAAAGAGAAAGTAAATTGTGTTTCGAATTAAGACAAAGGAATAAATGAACTTATATTGTAACAAAGCCCTAAGAGGGCATAACTTCAAATTTAAATAGAAATTTTGGTATACCGAAATTTTTAAAACTTTCTTTCCACAACACTTTGTCAAACCGCACATTTGAAAATTGGAACAAGTTCAAAAATATAGTAGTTAACTGCACAAGTTTAAAAAAAATATGACAAAACACAAGAATAAATTTAAGTTTAATTCTTAAGATGTTAGGTAGGTTTGCATGAGCAATGCTTCTTCTATAATAATAAATTCAAATTTTAAGTTCTCAGATAAGTTGGGAATCACTTAAGCCTGTGGGCTCTGATGTATATTGATTGCTCAGAGTTGTCGGTACGGTACATCGTGGGCTGTAGCCTGTAGATATTGTTTATGGCGGTAGTGATCATTGCATGCTCATTGTATTTTTATTGTCTTTTGATCTGTTAACTTTCCGTTACCTGCGTGTTGGTATCTCAGACCGATCAAAACCATATTTTAAAATGTCGTTTCCATTTCGTGTCCTAACGGTTTCTCTCTCAAGGTACCTTCCCAACTAAATATCCATTAATGAGTAAAGAGAGTGTTAAGTTGTATACAGTATTTTTAATTTTATGGTGCATTTCGGACTGTGAGACCAATGCAGTGTTGTTTGTCATATATGTTATGAAGGTGATAGTCCTTGGGCTTGTGACATAATGTGTCGGGAAACTTGTATGTCAGTTTTTTAGATCTTAGGTGTAGAATGCTATGAAACGTGCAGATCTGGGACATGAGGCCCAAAAAAGTTCACCGTTAATTTTGGGCCCATACAATATTGGATGCAATATATTTTTTCAAATTGTATGTCAGCGTTTTTGCAGAGAGGTTTCTAAGGTATTGTTTAGTTACGAAAGCCAAAAAAGCTGACGTTTTTAAAACGTTCAGGCCCATACAATTCTCATTGCAATGTGCATTGGCAAGCTTTTTTGTAAATTGCTTTTTCTCGATGAAATATCATCGAATTTCAAAAAGCTGACGGTTTGGTTGAGGCGGTGAAAAGTTAAAAGGAAAATGAAAAAAATAACAATTTTCTGATTTTCCTGAAAATCAATTCTGAATTTGACGTTGGTTTACGTAGTGTACCAATAATCCCAACAATTTATCTTTTTTTTTAAATCGAATTGGGACTTGAGGGGGCAGAGTAGTAAAAAAGAATTGAATTATGACATTTTTGAAATTCGATGATATTTCATCGAGCAAAAGCAATTTACAAAAAAGCTGACGATACAATTGCCAATGCAAATGGGCCTGAACGTTTGGGTCTGGATAGAAAGTCAGCTTTTTTGGCTTTGGTACTTAACTAAACCATACCTTAGAAACCTGTCTGCAAAAAAGCTGACGTACAATTTGAAAAAATATATTGCATCCAATATTGTATGCGCCGAAATCAAACGGTGAACTTTTTTGGGCCTCATGTTGCGGATCTGCACGTTTCTTAGCATTCTACACCTAAGATATAAAAAGCTGACATACAAGTTGCCCGACACATTATGTCACGGATCATGACTATTGACTTTATTTTTTGATCTGATACAGTATACATATCATAATAGAAAAGTTTTATTGATTAAAACCATAAAAATGAATCTGCAAAAAATTTAATTCTACACTACGTTTTTTTTTGTTAAACTAAAAATACTGTTCATTTTATTTTTTGGTTGCATCTTTTTGTTAAAAACAGGGTCATTGTACATACTTATGTTAATGAACAATAAAATATTTATTATTCTAACAAATTTTTATGATTTACAAGGGGTCGGGCTCTTAGACCTTCACGGGTATTAGTGTTTTAAATATGGGTAGCTAAACACTTGACACGGATGACATATACAGGTATTATGTTCTTACAGAGAGATTTACATTAGAAATGAAAAAATTCATGTTGGTATAGGTATTGCTAGTCAATTACTCGATTATGGACAGTAGTTATCGAAGTAAGCTTTAAATGCAAGATCATTGGGTTTCTGTTTAAGAAGTTTCAGCTATTTTATATGGGACATTCGAAAGCGTGGCAAACGGGAAACCTCCACGAAAAAATCACGGCAATATATCCAAATTTAAAGCTTTAATTTTAATTTACATTTAGTTAATCCGCGCATTTTTTTTGCCAAAAAATATGGTATAGAAAAGCCAATGACCACACACAATATTCAAACATATGAAAACGGCTTTGAAAATTCACATCTTCAGTGTTGGCTAGGAGGTGCATTTATTTATTTATTCATATGGTAATGTTACTAATCAAAAACGAAAAATTCTGAATTCAGTTTTGCAACAAAATTATTTAATCTTAAAAACTATGCATCTTATGGAAGTATATTACATATATAGTACGATATATTTTATTACTCAACATATTCTCCTCTTAATTGGATACATTTATTACAGCGAACATGCAACGTCTCTAGACCTTTCAAACAAAATGTTTCTTCTTGCTCTGCAAACCAGACCTCCACAGCTTCTATTACCTCCTTGTTGGAAGAAAATGTACGACCTTTTAAACTTTTTTTCAGTTGAGGAAAGAGGTGATAGTCGGACGGAGCCAAATCGGGTGAATAAGGGGGTGTTCTAGTAATTCAAACCCTAAATCACGAATTTTTGCATGGCAACATGAGATTTGTGTGCAGGGGCGTTGTCCTGCAAAAACAAAACACCTTTGGATAGCTTTCCGCGTCTTTTCTCTTTAATATTTTTCCGTAGAGTGGTCAGTAATGTCGAATAGTAATCTCTAGTTATTGTTCTACCCTTATCCAAAAAATCAATCATGATTACTCCATGGCAATCCCAAAAACTGAAGCAAGAACTTTTCCAGCAGATTTTTGGACACGAAACTTCTTAGGTCTTGGAGAACCAGAGTGTCGCCATTCCATCGATTGTTGCTTTGTTTCTGGATCGTAGAAATGTACCCAAGTCTCATCCATAGTAACAATTCGGTTTAAGAAGTCTACATCGTTTTCTAATCTAGCACAGATCGAACGCGATGCTTCTACCCCTGCACGCTTTTGGTCAACATTCAAACATTTGGGGATCCATTTTGCAGCAATTTTCTCATGTCCAAATTGACGTGAACCATATGATGAACGCGTTCGTATGAAATATTCAGTGCTTCAGATATCCGTTTAGCCCAATTCGACGGTCTGATAAAATCATGTCATGAACTGCATCGATATTTTCGGGGACTGACACAGAAACTGGCCTTCTCGATCGGTCATCATCTTCAATGGAAAATTTACCTCTTTTGAAGCTTGCATTCCAATTTTTGACGGTCGCATACGAAGGACATTGATCACCAAGGGTATTAAGCATATCTTCGTAAATCTGCTTACCTCTTAACCCTTTTAAATACAGGTACTTGATGATGGCTCGATACTCCAATTTTTCGATTTTCACAATTTCGGTGGACATCTTTTTTCATTTAATTTATTGCGCGACTCTGGTTTACTTTTTTGACGTCAAACTTTACACTGACACTTCTAATAAGTTATTGTTCGTTGCTATGGAAACGCAATATTTTGTTTATGCAAGGAACTGGTCTAGGCTAACTAGATATCAATACATTCTCGTATATGTCCCCAGTTTATTTTGTGGCGTTAGGCCATCACGTTTCAAAGTAGGAATTCATGTATAAAATGTGTATTTCGATGGTTAAATCAACTGGTATAAACAAAAGTTTTTTCTTTCCCATTTGAGATTCACAAATGAGTCTATTTCTAGACGATTTTCTCATTCAATTACTTTTATATAGTTAGCCAAAAAATCATTATAAATTACGATACTGCATAGGATAGGCAGCACACCATACAATTGCAAATATTCGAAAATTTTGACCAAAATTACGCTCCTATCTACCTTATTTTATTCCTTTTTTACCGCTCGTATCTACTTTATTTTATTTATTTTTTACAGTGTCGATGTTTTCTAACAAAATATTATACAGGGCGCGACAAACTTTAGGAGGTCATTCTGAATGAAAAATAATGACAATTTACTATACAGGGTGATTCATAACTTATGGGCGGGTTATTTAGGCTTATATATGACCATAGGACCCAATATTCATTAACAAAATATTGCTGTGGAAAAAGATACAGAGCGTTAAATTATATATTATTTTTTCATTTTTTGTTAATAATTTCACTGTAAATTTATCAATTTTTATCAAAATTTACATAGAGGCATAACTTTGGACCAAGAACATTATGTTATGTACTATTTTATAATTTGTTGTAGGGGGCGCCACGTGAATGATTCCTGATGATGAAATCGACTGTTAACTTTTTTTGAGAAAACTTTTTAGTGATTGTGATTAAAGAATATGACGTAAACGTCATTTCTACATAATATTGGTACTCTTGTTTAAATACGATAATTTCATCTGTTTCCGAGAAAAACGCAGTTGAACAATTTGTAGTGTCAGAAGGGATTTCAAATATTACTTCATTTATTAAGGGTAAGTTTTGGACTGTCAGATAATTATGCTTCTCTGCCGCTCTTAGGCCTTAGGGCGGGTTATTTAGACCAAAATATGACCATAAACACAATATGCCTTAATAAAATATTGCCGTGGAAAAAGATACAAGGCGTTAGATAAAAAAATTTTTTTCTTAATTTTTTGTTAATAATTTCACTGTAAATTTATCAATTCTTATCAAAATCTACAGAGAAGCATTATTATCAGTTCAAAACGTACCCTTAATAAATAAAGAAATATTTGAAATCCCCTTCTGACTCTACGAACTGTTCAAATGCGTTTTTCTCGGAAACAAATGAAATTATCGTATTTAAACAGGGGTACCAATATTGTGTAGAAATGATGTTTACGTCATATTCTCTAATCAAAATCACTAAAAGTTTTCTCAAAAAAGTTACCAGTCGATTTCATCATCAGGAATCATTTACGTAGCACCCCCTACAACAAATTGTAAAATAGTACATAAAATAATGTTCTTGGTCTAAAGTTATGCCTCTCTGCCAATTGTGATAAGAATTGATTTTACAGTGAAATTATTAAAAAAAAATGAAAAAAATATTTTTAATTTAACGCTCTGTATCTTTTTCCACAGCAATATTTTATTAAAGAATATTGGGTCCTATGGTCATATTTTAGCTTAAATAACCCGCCCTTAGCCTATTGCCCAATAATTATGGATCACCCTGTATAAACGTATGTCCGCAAATGTTTCGTTTTCGAGGAATGAAAATGAAATTTGGTGGGTTTTAAGAGGTAGTTTTTGTTCATTTTTTGACATAAGAATTTTATGTTCATCACTAGTAACCAAACCCATTTGAAAATGGGCCTAATCTAGACAAACCTGAAATTAAAGACGGTGAGGTCACTACTCCAGGTCAAAGGTCAGGTCAACTTGTGACCCTGCCTAAGATCAGCGCCTGGACCTCCTGAACAATTTGACGTATCGATCTCCGAAATCGGTTCAGTGGTTTCGGAGGAGAAGACGAGCAGACAGACAGACAAACCGGGCCACGAGTTTATGTGTATAGATGATCAGTGTCGCACATATGGGTAATGATTTCAATTTATTTAAAGAAAAAATTTTTTCTGCTTTTTTTTCGTATGAGGCGCCGTTTTTATGTAAAAAAATAAAAAATCTTATCAAGAACTATCTAATACTAGTAACCAAACCCATTTGAAAATGGGCCTAATCTAGACAAATCTGAAATTAAAGACGTGAGGTAACCGCTCTAGGTCAGAGGTCAAAGGTTAGGTCAACTTGGGACCTATCTTAAAACATTCCTCTTGACATCCTGAACACTTTGATATATAACATGCCTATGTCACCGCTCCAGGTCAGAGGTCAAAGGTCAGGTCAACTTGTGACTCCGCCTAAGATCAGCGCCTAGACCTCTTGAACAATTTGACGTATCGATCTCCGAAATCGGTTCAGCCGTTTCGGAGGAGAAGTCGAACATACAGACAGACAGACAAACCGGGCCACGATTTTATGTGTGTACCATTTAACTTTAAAACCGCGTATCTCTGAAAACCAATCATTTGCGGACATACGTTTATATGGTAAACTGTCTTTATTTTTTGTGCAGAATAACCTCATAAAGTTTGCCGCACTTATTTACTAACACCTTGTATACAGCGTGTCTCTAAAAGATAAGTAAATACAATTTTCAAATTCTGCACATAATGGTAGCGATATTCAACTTTTTCTCTTCAAATAGCATAATATACGTTTTTGTAATATTTCGGATAGTACCTTTTATTCTCTTTACAACCATATAAAAAAATATGGGTCTTACATAAGAATTTAACTGCTTTTTGCCATTTTTATCTCGGGGCCTATAAAAACAATGCGTAAAGTTAGTTGTCAAACTGATTTCCCTAATTTTTGAGTGTTCTGTTTATCATAATAAATATGAATTATACCAATTCCGAAAAGTGCGACATGATGCCTAATGTGATTATTATTATTTTTGTGATTATGTTATAATAGAAAATTGTATTTACTTATCTTATGGAAAAGTTAATCTCATTTACGAAAATTAAAAAAAAATTATAAAAAATTAAAAAATAACGGAAATACAAGCCTGGGGAGTGATCTCTGGGACACCCTGTAGACCGTGTGTCCCACGGAAAAGTTGACATAGACGTTTTTTACGTTACATTAAAAATTAATGCATATCTTTTTCCGGCACAATTTGAGCAGAATATAGCAACCTATTTTCTTAGATAGATTAAAGAGAACAAATTTATGTGCTAATGTAGTAAAATTTTATGATTTAAATTCACTTTACAAAATTGTATTATAATGATAATAAAATTAATTAAAAAAATATTGCAATCGGAATAGAACCCTAGTTAGAAAGCGCAAAAAAGATTACTAAGCAACAATTAACTAATTCGTCCGCGAAGGCTTCCTAAAAATGAAAATATATTCGGTTAATAAATACAATTTCACAAAAAATAACGTATTTTACTATTTTTAGTAAAATACTCTTTGAATATTCATTATTATCATATCAATTTGTTTTATTTTATCAATTAACATAATATATTTTTATATTGTGTTCGGATTGTGTCAGAAAAAAGGTATACGTTAATTTTTAATTTAATCTAGTAAATGTCTATGTCAGCTTTTCCGTGGGACAACCGGTATATATTATCAGATAATCCATCTATCTTTTGGTGTAGGATATAATAATATTGCATAGTATTGTTGTTATAAATATTACATTGTATATTATTTTTATTCTATATTTAAATTTACATTTTTTTTCATTCTTTCTTATTAGGTACACACGCTATCTCCTCTGCTTCTTTCCATGTTTTTCCTTTTTCTTCTAGTATTCTCCCCACTTCTCCATTCCACGTTTTTCTTGGTCTTCCTCTTTTTCTATTTTTCGTTATTCTTGTATTCCATATCTGCTTTACTGGTGCCTTTTCGTTTATTCTTACTAGATGACCCTACCACGATAGTTGCTTCTTCTCTATAAATGTTGGTGTACTTTCTACTTCCAGCTCCTTCCATATGTCTGTGTTTCTTAGTCTATCTCTTGTTATAATACCTTTTATTTGTCTTCAGTACCTCATTTCGACTGCTTGTATCTTGCGTTTTTGTTAATCTGTCAGTACCCACGACTCGTTGCTTTATTTATTTATTTATTTAATTCAACTCTAGTTAACAGTTGCCCATTAACAAACTAGAGCAAACACAGATTTACTATAAAATAAAATACGAATAAATATTCTGCTAATTAATACAATTACTATTACAATTAAATTCAACTAAATATAGAGATTTTATTTGCCTGGGAGAAGAAATAAAAATGTCGTATATATGCGTACTCTTATAGTAATTTTCACACATTACATAAATAGGTGAATTTTTTAAAACATTAGTATGGGGTGTTGCTAGATAAAAAGTGGGACACCTTCTTGACGATAATCTCGGTACTAAGAACTGTAGTTTTGATAATAGAAAGGGACAATCAATGTTGTTAGATAAAATTCTCTTTAGAAGTGTTATTGTAAAATACTCTCTTCTTACAGCAAGGCTCTCAAAAGAGTGTCTTTGCAATAACCTATCGTGACATGTGCTTGTAGGTGGATATATTTTATCACTTTTAAAGCTAAGTAATTTTAAAAAACGTCTTTGAACAGATTCTATCATGCTAATGTGGATTGAGGACTCTATAGTATAGAAGCGTATTCAAGCTTAGGACGAACTAGTGCAGTAAATAGCGTTTTCAAGGAAATTATACTTGTAAAATCCCTAGAACACCTTGCAATATAGCCATAAATCCGATTTGCTTTGCGATACAATATGATTAATATGAGGTGCAAAAGAGAGTTTAGAATAAAAAATCACTCCAAGATCTGTAACAGTCTTAGGTCTGTTGAGTACGGTTGAACCAATTTCATAATCAAACTGAATACATTCTGGCTTTAAAGAGAATGACATAACATTACATTTAGCAGGGTTTAAATCTAATTTATTATTTCTACACCAATCTATAATACGGTTCAAATTGTTCTGTAAAGAATTACAATCTCCACCATTTGATATCGCCTGAAACAGCTTCATATCATCAGCATATAGCAGTACACCAACGTCTACTTCAGCTATAATGTCGTTTATAAACATGTTAAATAGCAAAGGACCTAAGTTCGAGACACCAGACGTAGCTATATATTCACAGGATTTATGACCATTGCAAACAACATATTGCGTTCGATTGGTTAAGTAAGAATGTAATAAATCTATTAAAGATTGAAAAGACCAAACTTAGATAATTTATTAAGGAGTACATGGTGATCAAGTTTATCGAAGGCCTTTGAAAAATCAGTCGTCTATCTTTACGTTAATATTGGTTTATACACGGTGGCCAGAAAAATACGGACAAACGCCAGGTAGAACGATTCTTTGTTCAATTCTGAGGCGGTAATCTTAATCCAAAAAAGTTATGCGATCCTTCCCTAAGGCTTAAGATTATCGCCTCAGAATTGAACAAAGAATCGTTCTACCTGGCGTTTGTCCGTATTTTTCTGGCCACCGTGTATATCCATTTAAATACTTTGATTTTCGTTTCACTTGAAACTTCATGTTCACCTTTTCTTCTCAGATTGTCATTACCTTTGTTTTACTTTTATTAATTTTCCTCCTCTTTTTCACTCACTTCTTATATTTTGAATTGTTTTGTCCATCAATATTATAAATATCAATCAATCAATCAATATATTTATTTTGTTTTTTAAATAACAAAAGAATCGGTATTTTATTTTATTTACAAATCAACTTAACTTCAAATTTCTTTTTCCTATCATCTATCCATTTCCTTCTCTCCAACAGTTCCCTCATCCATTGTATCCCCTCTCCCTTCTCCCCTAGCAGCGTCTTCCATTCTGTTTCCTCACGTCTCAGCTCTGCGCACCGTCTTTCATGTGTGTTATATCCTCCCATTCCTCTCCACACAGCCTGCACATTCTCTCCTCCTCACCCCTCCAATACTTGTTTCCATACTCTTCATTACCGGCTCTAAATCTTGCTATAATTCTTTTTCTTTTAGGCTTCTACCGTCTGTAATGTACTTCGGCACTTCTTCTGTTGTAATTTGTCTATACTTCTCGTTATATTTACCTTCTTTTATTCTTACTCTTCTTTCTTGTATTTGTACGTCCTTATCCCTTGCTATTATCTCCTCCTCCATAAGCCTTCCTTCTTGTCTTAACCTCTTGATCTCTTCTCTCGCATACCCGCATCGTTCATAATATTTTCTTCTTTCTTCTTCTCCATATCGCCTTTTCTGCCCATCCACTTCTTTCCAGCATTCAAAGAGTATCTCGTTATCTTTTCTGTTCACCATTTTTTCTTCATACCTTAAAGCTCTCTTTCCTGTTTGTATCCTTATTTTTCTAGTTTTAGTTCTTCTTCGACTATATAACCCGGTGTCTCTTTCTCAAGTCCTAACGTCCACTTACCATATTTTTCCTGAATCTTCTCCAGTTCATCCCATTCCTTCCATCCCCAAATCTCCGCCCCATACAACATCACACTTCTTACTAGCCTCTCAAAAATCCATATTCTTTTTCTTACATCCTTTCCAAATGTTTTTTCTCCTATCCCCATACTTGCCCGACTATTTTATTTCCTTTCTGTCTCAACACTTTTATGTGATCCCCATCCTTATTGTCATATCTGATAGTGTACCCTAAATATCTATACTTATCTACTCTCTCTATCTCTTCCTCCCCCACCACCATTTATTTTCCTTTGGTCTTCCTTTTCTCTTCTTAAATTCTATTATTTTCGTTTCTCAACATTTGCTTCTAATTTTTTTTTCTCCAGGTAGCTTTTCAAAACTTTAATCACCCCTCTCATCTCTTCTTCCTTTGACGCTAATGCGACAATATCGTCCGCATACGCCAGCACCCATACCTTTTTTCTTCCAATTACAATTCCTCCTACCTGATTTTTCTTCATTTCTTCTTCTAAATCTCTAATATATATTGAAAATAGGCTAGGGCTTAATGGACATCCCTGCTTTAGCCCTCTTTCCGTCCAAAACTCTCTTCCCAATTTCATTCCCACTCTCGTTCTACATTTTGTCTCCTCATATATTTCCTCTATTGCGTCTTTCACATCCTTGTCTATCCCCACTTCTCCCATAATTTTCCATAATCGTTCCCTTTCCACGTTGTCGAACGCTGCCTTAATGTCCAAAAATATAGCAAATACCTTTCCTCTTTTCTTTTCTATTTCTTGATTAACTAGGTGTTTTAGTATGTAAATATTATCTATCGTCCCTCTTCCTTTTCGAAATCCGTTTTGCCAGTCTGGGATAATTTTCTTCTCGTCTAATTGTTTTTCTAATCTTGCTCTTATAATTTCAGCATATATCTTGTATCCCACATTCGTTAGGTTTATCCCTCTGTAATTTTTCACTTGTTTTTTATCCCTCCTTTGTATATTGGGCATATTATTGCCTCCTTCCATTTTTCGGGTATTCCTTCTCCTTTCCATATTCTTTCGTATATCCTTCTTAGCTGTTCTCTCATTTTTTCTCCAGTGTATTTCCATTGTTCTCCTTGCGTTCCATCCGTCCCTTCTGCTTTCCCTATTTTCACTTTTTCTATTGCTCTCTCCATCTCCTCTTTTTCTATCCCGCCTTCTCTATGCCTTATTTTTGTCCTCTCCATCTCTTTGCTTGTTACTTTTCTTCCGTTCCTTTTAACATTTTCTTGCAGTATTCTTC
Organism: Abscondita cerata; assembly: GCA_030710515.1. NCBI lineage: Eukaryota > Metazoa > Arthropoda > Insecta > Coleoptera > Lampyridae > Abscondita > Abscondita cerata. The sequence goes on from JALBCR010002113.1 coordinate 21,355, forward strand.
CCATTCGTTTCCTTCTATTTTTATTTCCATCCTTTTTGTTTCCCCTTCTTTGGTTAATAAATTCCCATGCTTGTCCCTCATTTTTTATTTGTTCTATCCTTTTCCCCATCTGTGTTTTATATTCTTTCTTTCTTCTTTCACATATTTCTTTGAAATTTGCTTTTACTTTTTGTATTGTTCTATCTCTATCTTTCCTGTTTTCCAATTTCGTCTTCCTTTCCTCACTTCTCTTTTCCCTTATCACACTCTTTGTTCCACCATTCTTTCTTGTTTCCTAATTCTTTTTTATTTTTCTGTACTTTCTCTTTTCCGTCGCCTCCTTCATTTTTATTAGTATTCTCTCAATATCTTCTTCCATCTCTCCTGATATTTCCATTTCTTCTTCCATTTTCTCTTTATATTTTTTTACTGTCTCTTCTGTCCATATTTTCTTTTCTCCCCATTCTTTATTTTTTTCATCTTGATTCTCTTCTTCCTCTTCCAACATGATCACTTCCAATGGTTGGTGGTCTGATTCCACTTCATCTCCTATTCTTAGCAATTCCACGTCCTCCTTACATTTTTCATTTAATAATACATAGTCGATTACAGACTGCCCCCTTTCACTTATGTATGTATATTCTCCTTTTCCACCCTCTTCCATATTTCCGTTCATAATTATCCAACCTCTTTCTTCACATAGCTCTAATAATCTTCTTCCTTGTCCATTTATTTTTTGTCCATGGATCTCCTATTTTAACTCTTCCATTTATCATTATTCCTCCTTCTTCCCCTATTCTGGCATTAAAATCTCCCCCTATAATCAGCTTGCCTTCCTCTCTTTCTTTTATATACTTTTCAATGATCATTTTAGTTTCCTCCATCTCTCTTCCATAAATCGTCAGTATGTTATACTTAACTCCATTTTCTGTTTTTACTCGCGTTTTCATCATCCCTTTAATTTTCTCTACTTTTCCCTCCTCTTCTATTTCCCACTCCTTTTTACTCCTATAATTATTCCTCCTTTCGCTCTTCCCCTTTTTCCTTTCTTTCCGCATATTGAATTTCCCATACAAATTCATTTGGCATTTACTTTTATTAATTTTCCCTCCTCTTTTCACTCACTTCTTATATTTTTGAATTGTTTTGTCCATCAATATTATAAACAGCGGTGGACTTAAGGTCCCCTTGCCTTAATCCCATATTTGTTTTGATTTTTTTATGTTTTATTATTTCTCACAACTGCACTTTGACCATCTCCTTCCTCATCTCCACTATCAATTCAGTCAACCTTTCCATTTCTCCCTCCTGCTCTTCATTGTCTCTTGTTCTGAGTTTTTCTGGTGTCCTCGTGGTTTTTGTGTTTCTCTCTTCTTTATTGGCTCCTCTACATCTTCTCCCCTTTTTTTTAAAAACTCCTCTAAACTTCCTACAGATCCCCCCTCTCTCTTTTTCATCTTTTTTTCGAATTATTTAATTTATTCTTTGTCTTTCACCACTTTGCTACTTTTCTGTTCATTCAGTAATTTATTCATGTACATTCCTTTTCGAAAAACCAGTTTTAGTTTTAATTACATTTATTCTCTCAATTAATTATTTAAGATCTTACACGTAGTCGATTATTTAAAACTTTCTTTTCAAAAAATGATGAATTGATTACCATTAAATTAAATGCAGTATCTTTTATTTCTTATCCGTTTTTACACAAATGTTTCCTATCACCAGTACTTTGAATAACTTAACTAAAAAGATTATTGTTTTGTCCCTTAATTTATTAAACCGGTTCTTAAAAATACGTTTTGCCATACGGAATACAAACAACCGAATCTAGTCGCTTTCCCTTTTTCTCCGTTTCCGTTATTCCTAATATATCTGGTCCCAAATTCTCCTTGTACTTCTATTTCTTTTTCGGTTATACTATTAATATTCCATGTTGCTTTTTTTCCATATATTACTTTCTAGTTTTTTGATTTACACATTGTTGTCTGTTACCGGGTTCGTTTCCGATTTAAACATGAATTTATTTTTCTCTGTTAGTTTTTTTCCATTGTTGTTTCATATGTTGTTCCATTTAGTGTTAATCTTTATAACCTATTTTTACGTATTTTTCTTCTCATTTTCTACTCTTGTTTTTTCTAATTTCCGCCTGAATCTTTTTGTTCCTTTTTTGTTAAATTCCCATCAATTAATATCGGTTCTTTCCCTAATTTGTCTTTATTATTTAAAACCGTGATTTAGCCTTCAAATAAGCCCATCTTCGACACTACTATAGTCTTTTCCCCTTTTTTCCCTATATGCGATGCCTTTTCTACTTTTACCTTTACACCTATGTTTGCTTCCAGTACCTGTTTTACTTACTGTCTTAACTTAATAATTGTATTATCTTTTCGAGCTTCTCTATCTTTTTTCTCTCTTCAATTTCTAGTATTCGCTTTTGTAATATTTTTCTCTTCGTATCTCATTGTGTTCCCTTATTTTTCATATCTTGTTTTAGTTCTATTATTTCTTCTCTTAGTTTGGTAATCTCATTTTTGAATTTCTCCCATCTCCTTAACATCTTTTCTCAGCTCGCTAATCGCCGAGTTTGTTTTTTGTCTTACTTTGTTTTATTGGTGAGCGTTGTGTTATTTTACACTTTTTAAATGTTTTCTGTAATCTTTCCTCCGTTCAGTTTCTCGTCAAAATTCTTTAATTGAACCAGTGCTGTTTCTACAATTTTTGTTATTCATTATTAACTTTTGTCCACACTTCGTTTACACGTATTATGATGAAATAGGTCAACTTATCTTTTTCCCATTTATTTCTTTTATCTAGTTTTTAATATTAGTTCACTAGTTTACTTGCCTATTACGTATTGTATTCTCATGTTTTAAATTTCGTTCGTTCTTTACTATAATCGATTTCTTTAATCAGCGTGGCAAGAGCGTACGTAAGCTTTCACTCCAGCTTCCTCCCATGTACTACCATTCTTTCTTAGCACCTTCATTGCTCTCTTATTCCATGTTGTACTATGTCTTGCTTCTTTTTTCCTGTCTCTCTTGCTTTCCATGCCCTCTTCACAGGTCTATCGCTATCCATTCCTGTCATATTTCCAAGCTATCCCAACATCTGCTTATCTATTTTTTGCCTATCGAGTTTACTTTTAGTATTTTCCTTATATCTACATTTCGAATATTATCTTTTCTTTTTTTCCTATCATTCATCTTAGAAATTTCATCTCCATAGCCTGCACTTTGCTAAATTGTGTTTTATTTAAATAAATTGGTTAATGTAGGTAGATAAATCGAATATTTTTATTTCTGTTTTTTTTGTAGGTAGTATAATTTATTATTTTTTTATTATTTAGTTCTGTCTCCCACCCTCCTTTACTCTCAATATACCTACACTCCGAAATATTAAAACTTTTTACTTGTTTTAGCATCTGTCCATTTAGTTTTATGTTCAATGTTGTTTTGTTTTGTGTTATCACCTTACCATTGCTTTTATTTCATTTATTTGTAGTTTTACCCTTTGAATCAGTTTGTTTCATATACAGAGTGTCTCTAAACTCGATGTCGAAAATGCCTCGTTTTTTATGTACACAGTGTTGAAGTAAAAAAAATTGAATTTTTTTATTTTTAGAGAATGGTTTTTGAAATTGTACGAACTTTGGCAAAATGTTATAATTTCGCTATAAACCTCTGTCCCGTTGGAGGTGATTCACTCTGTATATTTGTATTTTTGCGTTTATTCTTAAGTTTTTGAGATATATTTTTTTTATTAGCTTTTGTAACCATCTTATTGTATTCTTTGTTTTTTTAATTTTCTGTATCTCTTCTATTTATTTAATGGCTCAAGCTAGCAACCCCACTATGTCAAAATCAAACTTCAACAATACAATTAAATACCTTGAATTAAGCACTAAGTTGTACCCACGATGGTTTCTCCATAGCCTCAATAAATTAGTTAATAATAATTTGTTAATACAGGGTCCTGCATTAGTGCGTTGCTCCTTCCTAACGGCTAGCCTTGTGGAGTTTTATGTTAATGTTTCTTTCAAGATGTTCTGGCGTAGTTTCTCAGCCTCTATATAGCTTTCCGACCATTTCATTATTTTTTGATTCCTTATCGATGTTGTCAACTTATTGTTTTTTTAAATTTTCTCGTTGAAAAAAAAATTGACACCGTCGTATAGCCGCTTCTTCTAGCCCGCGTACGACGCTTTCGAATAGACGCCGGGACGTCTCGTTCGTTATCACGGGGCGTTTTTCCGCGACTCGACATCGTTTTCAATGAGTGCGAGAAGCGCTAATAGTGCGTGTTTAAGAGAGGCTGCCTGTACTTGCATTATTGTATGTAGGCAAATACCATTAGCGTGACGGCTATGTCGTATTTTCGAAACCTAATGAAAACGCTTTTAAATCATAAATTATAATATTTTTAGTAAAAATACTCAAAATGTAATTTCTAAGGTTCATACCCAGAAAATTGTCAATCTCTTCCGAAGACCCTATTGAAGTTATTTGGGATTTCTCTTTTTGTAGACGTGTTTAACATCATGTGGCAGGGGGAAGGGGGTGTTGGTGTCGAGCGATTTCAATTTTAAACGTGATTTTCTTTCTTCGCTCGAGTGTCTTGTGGGAAAAAAAATAGTTAAAATAAATCTTATTACTTATTGTCTACTGCGATCATTTATACCATCATCTAGTAGAAAATTGACGCTACTACATATTTGTAAAAGTCGCTGTTGGTCAATTCATTTCTTTCAAACTCAGAGAAACTCTCAGACGTAATACTTATTGTTATATTGAAAAACATAGTAATTATGGTCACAATTAAATTAATGACGTCCTAAATGTTCAAATTGTCGTCCATCATTTTCAATGCACCGAAATATTCTGTCCTGGGTACTTTGAACAACTGTCTTAAATTCTGTTATTGAGTTTCCATACAGTTCCTTATTCGCCCTATCTTCAGTGGATTTTCTGGGCGAAAGGGAAGGCAAATCAAAAGTTGTATTGGAAAATAGCAACTTCAACCATAATTCACTGCTTTTATCTTAAGGTTTCATCACCTAACTATCTACCTATTTTCTTATATCCAGTACTTTTGAGACGCACTGTATTGTAATTAATTAAATTATTATACAATATAAATAAGTCCTGCACCGCGTCTGCTTGTGAATCTATATTTAAAGTGAAACATTAAAAAAATATGAAAAACGTCAATAAAATAACGTTAATAAAACAAAATAGAATGGATACAAATTTACAATTTTGATGAAGTTATTGCAAAACAAAAAATTTTAATTTTGTTATTTATTTATTAAATTCAATACACTCGGTCATATACGGTTCGAGTACCTAATTTTAATTTAATAGAATGACCTGCACGTTTAACCTCGATTAAATTGCCGTTCTACAAATCTATATCAAGCTCTTCAATTCATACAATTCCTGTTTTATTTTATTCACAGGATTAATAACACTCGTCTATTTTTACTATTGATTATGTGATAGTTATATTAAATTACATATTTTTTTTTCTAGCAAGAGGGATCATTATGCGCTCAACACTGTTTAAACGCACTACTCCAGGGGGCGTATTTTACCCCGGTAGATTTGAGTACTCTAGCTCACAGATTAGACGAAGAAGAACGTTTGCGAATGGCTGAGTGCGGAGAAGAAAGTGAAGAATATCAAAGGTTTTTGCAACAACCGTCTGGCAATATGGACGATAGCGGTTATTTTTCTATACAAGTAATAAGTAGTGCGTTAGAAGTATGGGGTTTAGAATTAGTTCCTCATTCGAGTACGGACGAAAGAGTTAAAAGTGCCCTAACAGACCCCACCACAATGCAAGCGTTCATTTGTAATCACAAAGACCACTGGTTTACAATTAGAAGAATAGGTAATCAATGGTTCAATCTTAATTCTTTACTGCCTATGCCCGAATTAATTTCAAACACGCATTTGTCATTAATTTTGGCGCAGTTAAGAAACGACGGATATTCGATTTTTGTTATATTTGGACAGTTGCCCGAGTGCGACGCCGATCAATTGTTGAGCATGAGACCCGTAATACCTGTATATAAAAGACCGGCGCTTTCTAATAATAGTTCGGATGACAACGACCAAGATCTTCAAAATGCCATAGAACTTAGTTTGCACGGAGAGATCGATAACCAGATTGAATTGCAAAAGCTTTGCGATTAAGTCTTCAAGACAGTTCGCCCGAAGAAGAAGAAGACGACGACGAAGAAAGTCAATTACGTAAAGCTATTCAAATGAGTCTTGAATGCAAATCGAGAACACCTTCAACACCATCAAGCCCATGTGATCCGGAAGACGTGAGAAATCGAAGAATAGCATATCTTAGTCGAACAAAAAATTTGTAAAAATAAAGATATTTTAAAAAGTTGTATTTTTGCTTAGAGTGTATATTAACTAAAATTTTATAACACATTTCACTAAAAGAAAGCGTGACGATTGCTACTAATCAGACAAACAACAGTTATTATCAAATGGCACTTATTATTGTATTATAAATTTTATTTATTATATTTTTACTAATTTATCAATAATATTTTTACCAATAAACTTGTTAAGTTTGAAATGTCATTACTTCTTAGTTTGTAAGTGAATTACATCTTTAAAAAGAACAGAAAAAATACCTATTTATAATTTTGTACTTTGGGGATAAAACTTATAATAAAAGTTTATAAAATCTTAACTATGTGTACAAATGACATTCAATTTGAAAAAAATACCTTCAGAAAAATCCATCTGAAAGGTATTAAGGTACATAAAACTAGATTCCTGTACTGAAAGAAGTTTGGTGGGTTTTATGCTCTCTTTCCAGTTGAAATATTTGGAAATTAAAGAGAAAATTGTTGAAATTATGCTCAGCTTCAGCAGACTTAGAAATATTTAGTACACAAAATTTATTAATTTATGGAAATAATTGTGTGCTTGATGTGTATGTGCAACAAATTGTATCCGAATGAGCAGTATGAACTAGAAACCTAAGGAAGCTAGCTCATAGTGATGATCCATATCTCTGCTACTCCTAAATATATGCAACCTAAATTACGCCTATCAACTGTTGTAACTAGTAAATAATTTCAATTATACAGGGTGTCCCACTTTTATGGACCACTTGTCAACTTTGACATTTTAAATAGAAATATATGTTTTAATTATGTTATAAACATCATGGACAGTGGGGGCCGTGAAATAACCGAAGGCCGATATTGACCTAATTAAATCTTTAAAAATCGATATCTCGAAAAGTGTACTCGTATACATAAAATCACCATAGTTTTTACGTAGATTTAAAATAAAAAAAATATGTTTCTTTTTAAAATGTCGTCAAAGTGACAGATGTTACATTAAAGTGGGACAACCTATATAATTGAAAATATATTTAAATTATAACCACTGACGAACCTAAAAGAATGGTCAAAACCGATTTAAAAAAATCTACTTTTTAAAGGCAATATCAAAGGACCGCGTACTACACGCCAGAATACTCGCATAGCACGTGGTCGTCTTTTTCTACGTTGTGTTAACCACCCCACCGAAAGTATTCAAAAACAAGAAAATGATATAAAACGTATTTCATTTATGTCATTTAAAGTTTGGTGGTTTATGTCATTTATCCATAAACTTATAAGTTATTTTACATTGCTGTTTATTTACATTCACTTATTAACACTAGATTGAATATAGTTCGTGCGTGCCGCGCGTGTACGCTCGTAGTCGCCGACGTGGGTTCTTCGGATGCAGACGGTTGGGCTCGCTGATGCGGTTGGCTGCTCACATAGGATCAACCGCCAAGCCTGGGGTGTAGTGTTTTTGGACTGAATCTGCTACGTGACAGGCCAGGCTACTACCATGCGGCGCTGGATTGGACGGTGGTGCACCCTCTTCGTCGCTGGCTAGAGTGCCCCCAGTTGTCGTCGCTTTGGCGGCGTCACCAATGATGGCATCTGGGAACGCCGTAGGAAGGCTGATACTCAGTGGTGGAGATACTGTTGCTCCTTGCGCGCTTGTTTGGCTGTCATATGCCTGGTGTGAGTTGGTTTCTCTCCTATGTGTGCCGTGTCGGGTGAAGCACACCAACAGGCAGGATTAAGACAAGTGAAGCACGCCGCCTTATTGTCTCAACGGCTAGGTTAGTAACGCCGGCCGAGGGTAGTTTAGACCGCGTTATACACGCCAGTCAAGAGACTCGTACCGGGTGAAGTCACGCTAATGAGTGTCTGTTGCTGGTGTGCGTACCCGTTTTAAAGGGTGTGCTGTCTAAACACAACCTTTCTCACGCGGGTGCGTTGCGTGGGGGTAGTTCACTATGTGCGTAGCCTGAGGGATGACGCTTCAAAAGTATGCAAATTAATTAGTTATTTTGGAGAAAAACGACAGATCCAAACACAATGGATCTGGACTGATATGTCCGGGAATCAGCAAACACCTGATACCTAAGAAAAAGAAACAAACATTTATATCGTTACGCAACTGGGTTTGACTCTTTCCCTGTTCAGAACATGGTTTACTCACGAATACACATATAGTATAAATCAAACATACGAGGATATATTGAAAAATTCTTAGCCTACTATAGAACCAATCAAAATTTCAATGTCAAAATATTTTATTACTCAACATATTCTCCTCTTAATTGGATACATTTATTACAGCGAACCTGCAACGTCTCTAGACCTTTCAAAAAAAATTTTTCTTCTTGCTCTGCAAACCAGACCTCCACAGCTTCTATTACCTCCTTGTTGGAAGAAAATGTACGACCTTTTAAACTTTTTTCAGTTGAGGAAAGAGGTGATAGTCGGAAGGAGCCAAATCGGGTGAATAAGAGGGGTGTTCTAGTAATTCAAACCCTAAATCACGAATTTTTTGCATGGCAACATGAGATTTGTGTGCAGGGGCGTTGTCCTGCAAAAACAAAACACCTTTGGATAGCTTTCCGCGTTTTTCTCTTTAATATTTTTCCGTAGAGTGGTCAGTAATGTCGAATAGTAATCTCCAGTTATTGTTCTACCCTTATCCAAAAATCAATCATGATTACTCCATGGCAACCCCAAAAACTGAAGCAAGAACTTTTCCAGCAGATTTTGGACACGAAACTTCTTAGGTCTTGGAGAACCAGAGTGTCGCCATTCCATCGATTGTTGCTTTGTTTCTGGATCGTAGAAATGTACCCAAGTCTCATCCATAGTAACAATTCGGTTTAAGAAGTCTACATCGTTTTCAAATCGAGCACAGATCGAACGCGATGCTTCTACCCTAGCACGCTTTTGGTCAACATTCAAACATTTGGGGATCCATTTTGCAGCAATTTTCTCATGTCCAAATTGACGTGAACTATATGATGAACGCGTTCGTATGAAATATTCAGTGCTTCAGATATCCGTTTTAGCCCAATTCGACGGTCTGATAAAATCATGTCATGAACTGCATCGATATTTTCGGGGACTGACACAGAAACTGGCCTTCCCGATCGGTCATCATCTTCAATGAAAAATTTACCTCTTTTGAAGCTTGCATTCCAATTTTTGACGGTCGCATACGAAGGACATTGATCACCAAGGGTATTAAGCATATCTTCGTAAATCTGCTTACCTCTTAACCCTTTTAAATACAGGTACTTGATGATGGCTCGATACTCCAATTTTTCGATTTTCACAATTTCGGTGGACATCTTTTTTCATTTAATTTATTGCGTGACTCTGGTTTACTTTCTTGACGTCGACACTTCTAATAAGTTATTGTTCGTTGCTATGGTAAAGCAATATTTTGTTTATGCAAGGAACTGGTCTAGGCTAACTAGATATCAATACATCCTCGTATAAACGATAAAAGAAGGTAAATAATGTAGAGTACATGTCTGGTTTATCATCATTCCCAATTGGGTTTTGTACATATATGTGGGTTCGGCCATTAATGCAATAATTTACTGATGGTAATAGCAGAAATACATCATCTCCCCCGGAATGTAGAACGTCCCATAGATACAAGCAGTAGATTCTCTATACGTGTTAGTGTTTTCTTCAGTCACTGATAGATGGCGTTATGCGTGGGCTTTCCGGTTTCGTCATTGATTGAATACCCCGAAATAATGTTACCACACGACGGAACACGCAATAATTTAAAAATAGATTTTTTAAAGTTTTTAATATTTCAATTGTATAAATATTACTAGATATACTATTTAGTTTGTTTGAATTAATCTTAAATTTTAAATTGAGTGTTAGGTGTAAAAATAACAGGAAACTAAAATATTATAATAATGTAACACGTATCGCCACCTATCAGGCAACTTCGGGAAATTGATATGCAAATATAGAATCATCTGGGCCTTATACATTCCAGGGGAGATGATGTATTTCTGGTAATAGTTATTTACCTTACGAGTGCGGGAAATTTCTTCTCGAAAAAGTTTGGTATATTATTTTTTGTAACGAGTAACTGCGGTAATAATTCATAAATAAATAAATTCACAGTTGCTTAGTTCTTTGTGTTTACAAGAAATTTGAGTAGGTAGCACTGTCCCGCCGATTACTTGACAATTTGCTTTGCGTGTATCGAAAATAACCGAGAAATTAGTAATCTTAGGCTATGGGTACAAAAAAGTACATTACCTTATTACAGTAACATCAATAGCAATTCTTACATCACACAGTTATGTAAAAGTTCTCCTAAATGCAAACACGCTGGAACTTCTCACTCTATGGTGAGCATAAATAATAAAATAGTCTTGGTTGCAAGAGGATGCAATCACTGTAACTGTATAGTGATGTAACATACATCAAGTGATAGACAATCAGCTCGATACACATACTGTACTCAATCAGTAAATAAGAAGGGGGAGGGGGGTGAACTGCCTCCGGTCATCTAAACTACTCACCTCGGTTTACGTTCGGCTCGAAGCCGCACTTCCCGGACGAAGAAATAGGAAGTCTTTGTAGTAATACTCACCTCGGTTCCACGCTCGGCACGAAGCCACGGTTTCCCGACGAATATGTAAAGTCATGTTGTCAGTTCAGCATCCGCTTTGGTTCCACGCTCGGCTAGAATCCGCGCTTCCCGACGGATATAACCTGATAATAACCAAGAACTGTGCAAAAATACCAATAATATAGTATTATAAAAAAACAAACTAAAAAAAAAAAAAAATTTTTTATTTTAATTTATTTTTTTTTTTAATAATATAATAAAATAAAATATTTTTTTTTTTTTTATTAATTTATTAAATAATATCCTTTTTTTTTTTTTTTTTTTTTTTTTTTTATTTTTTTTTTTTTTTTTTTTTTTAAAAAAAATTTTTTTTAATTTTATTAATTATAATTTTTATATTAAATTTATTTTTATTTTTATTTTTTTTTTTTTTTTTTTAAATAATATTTTAATTTTTTATATAAAAAAAAAATAATAATTAAATATTAATATTAATTTAAATAAGAAAAAGTTTTTAAATTTTAAAAGTTTGTATTTTATTTTTCTCCATTTTTTTATCGATAAAGACATACAAAAAAAGAAAAAAGAAAAAAAAAAAAAAAAAACAAGAAGAAAAAAAAAAAAAAATAATTCCAAATATCGTATCCAGAACGACCGTGGTAACGAATGAGAACGAAGATAAAGAGCAGAAGAGAAAAAGAGCCGAAGAACCTCCTTGCTATAGGCTTTGCCGCGAATTCTAAAATTCTCTTTCACGGCAGGGCTTTGGTATCAAGATAAGATTTCTGCCTTACTGGACATTTACCAGTTTGCAGAAAAACGACCCCAAAATACACGGATGGCACTGATATAAAATGCCAAGTCGCAAGCGAGGTTCTTTACGAAAATAATGGAAGTCACCATCAAGAAGATGAATAATAAAAAACGGAAATCGACATATATCGATTAAGAGAAAATCCCCAAATCAATAACAAACCGAAGTTTGAATTGGAACGAAACATTTTGGTAACTAACCATTCAAACATATTTGCAACGTAAAATGGAAGGTTGTCTATAGGACTGGATTGCTATTTTAATATCCTTTCTGATTTTCGTCGAGAATTGAAGGAAAGAAAGAAAAAAAAATTTAATCACACACCAAGGATTTAGTGAAAATGCTTCAACTATATCTTCAGAAAAAAAACGAATATTTATAAAAACCCAAGGAAAGACACCCAACCCATAACACAAGAAACCCAACCACTAGAGACAGACGGTTTGTTGATCTAGGAATAGCCAAAAGTTGACACCTGTTTGAAAGCTCATGAAGCGATCGATGTATGCAGCAACCAAGTCAAGTAACGACAGAGCAAAGACAAGAATTCCATTAAGAAAATTTGTAACGCTCAGCTCAATCCACATCAAGCGATTACCGAGAAGCCTAGTAAAAGAGAAGTGGGTCGTCCAACGGTATCTCTCCAAATAACTAGCCAAATGAAAAATAAGAGCAAAAGGACAGTTCAAAGTTTATACCAGCGTCCAGGACGATAGCCCTAAAAACCAATGAAAGTTATGCTTATCACTAAGAAAGCACCGATAATTTCCGAGATACCCAAATCGAATTCAAACCAAACATCGAACTTAGAATTTGTAATTAGCAACACTAATTCATTAGAATTCCTTTGAAAAAAACTAAACAGAAGTAACGAGTCAAATCCAGTGAGTTATTCTAAGAATAAATACACTCATATCCGACTTAGCTTCTATCACAACAAGTGTGTTTGCGACGTTTTTCCCTCTAGGATAAGGTAAAGAGTTATTTGAACAATAAGGTCCCATCACAGCAAGTTCGGTATTATCCTGAACTAAGTCAGAAGAAGTCAGGTGTCAGGTTTTTCACGTGCTAGATGCCTAGCGACTTTCCTTGAGAGTCAGACAATTTGTACGTCCAGGGAGATACAGCAATTTAAATAGTGTAAGGGCCAGGTTCTTAGCAGCAAGTTTTGCGTTAAAGTACTTGGCAACGTCAGAAAGCAGGAATAAACGTTGAACAGGAGAGCATCCACCCTATTCGAAAGCAGAAGATTCAAGACAAGGTTTGTTAAAGAATGTTCCAGAGTTTCTGTGTTCGCAACCGAAGAGAGCAAAGTATGGTGTACAATATGAGGAAGATTAGCTCCCATTTCAGCTGATTCCCTTTGACATAAGACGCTAACATGGTCTTAAGGACTAAATTGATTCGTTCAGCCAGATTTGCCTGCGGATGGTATTTGGCGGTAAACAGTAACAGTATAATAAACTTATATTCCTCAAACAGCTTAGTGAACTCACGACTGCGGAATTGTACTCCGTTGTTCGAAATGATATATTACGGAACGCCAAACATTAAGAAGATTTGTTCCTCAAAAATTTTTGCAACCGCCGAGGCAGTAACTACACGCATTGCGTAGAAGAGAGAGAACTTAGTAAAGCAATTGGCAATTACAAACACATGCCAATTGCCTATATGCGAACGAGGAAAAGATCCGCAAAAGAAAAGAATCCAGGAGGAGCTGCTTGATAGACATTATTAGCTGAACAGATAAAACATCGACGGATACAGCGAGCAACGTCGGAACGTATCAGAAACCAGTAGTAATGTTGTAAGACTCGAGCCGTTGCGTGGTCTTAGTCACTCCGCAATGTCCAGAAATTGGAGGATCGTCATTCTCCTGAATAATGCTTCTTCGTTGTTCTAAAGGAACAACCGTTTTCCATTCATCCTTAGGATCTAAAGAAGTGGTAGCGAAAGAGGTGGTCACTCTGCGGTATAAGATATTGTTATCTACCGACGAATGAGGCAATTTGTGAGGTGAGGTGAGAATCTAGTAAAGTAAATTGGTATACCATTTGTTCGAGGTAGGTAAGTGAACACCGTGAGGAGAAAAGAGGTCCATAGAAATAAGATGAGAACGATCACTATCAGCATCACCCTCAGCAGCAGAAACAGAACAAGATAGAGCGTCAGGTACTACATGATATTTGCCTTTCCGATGCTGTATCGTAAAACCATACTCCTGTAATGACCAGCGAGCGAGACGACCGGACGGACTTTGCAAACGATTAAGCTACAACAACGAATGGTGATCCGTAATCACAGTGAAGTGAGAATCTTCTATATAAGGTCTAAATTTAAATTTTCTGTTATTACTTTACCTTCTTTTAGGAGAAGCAATGTTATCTTGTCATTTTCAATGTACGTTTACGGAATACAAATTTTAAGCGAATTATAATTAAAAACATTGAAAACTAAACAAAAACACAATATTATTAAATAAATTAATGCTAAAATTATCTGTGGAAATAAAAATATTTTGGTTTGAATCACAAAATATACGTGAAATTGGTCTGAAGAAGTACCTACTCACTTGGACTACGGAACGTAGCCAAAATCACACTCTAGTTTTGTGTTTGATTGCCCCTCCTAAAAAAAGGTAAAGCAACAACAGAAAACTAAAATCTAAAGAGGAAATATACCTGTACCTGAGCATTAATTTAAGAATGGCAAAAAATACAGCGATACACTTTTTCTCTGTTGTACTGTAGCGTCTCACCGCCTTAGTCAAAGATCGACTAATGTAGCTGACTATTTTTTCACTTTCTGAGGTCTCTTGACTAAAAACAGCGCCCACGCCATAATCTGAGGCGTCAGCCTGGATAACAAATGGGATAGAAAAGTCAAGACAGGTAAGTAATGGAGCAGAAACCAAATATTCTTTAAGAGAGGCGAATGCCCACTGGCATTTAAAAGACCACACGAAAGATGTATTTTTCCGTGTAAGAGCAGACAAAGGAGAAGTAAGTGTAGAGAAGTTCGGTATGAAGCGTCGATACCAGCTAGTCATTCCAATTACGCTACGTACCTCAGTGTCATTTTTAAGTATAGGAATTATTGTTGAACTTCAGATGTCCTTCAGATTCGTAAGCCATAATATAGCTTCATCCGTTAAATTATGAATGTTTGGAAACCCTCCTTTAAATTTCGTTAATTGACAATGCTCTACAATATGTGTAACGGTCTTCGGTTCGTTTCTAGAGTCACAATTTGGATTAGAAATCGCACCCTATTTAAACAACATAGAGTTGCATTTTGTGAATGGTCTGTCTTATGTGATTTACTTTTGATCAAATTTTTCTTTTTTGATCATAGCCCGGGACTTCTATTGTTGGATCATCAATGAGATGTTTATAGAAAACATCAACTCCAGACCATAATTTTTTCCACTTTTCAACTTCAGAAAAAGCCGTACTTAAGTAGTCTTGCAACCATATAGGACTTCGAGATATAAGTCTTTTAACAGGAGGGTTGTCAATGTCATTCCAAATTGGTAACTTTTTGTTAAGTTGGCATTTATCCCATTCTCGTTTTAACGCAGCTTTTCCTCGAATGTTCGATGGAGTAATATTACAAAGAACAGGAATCGAGAGAAGTAGATTTAATGGTTCCACTAATTATACGCATAGTGCAATTCAACTGGGCATCTATTTTTTTTTGTATGATAACTATTCAACCAGACAGGAGCACAATATTCTGCTGTAGAATAAACTAATGCCAATGTAGCTGTACGAAGTGTCTTTGCATCTGCTCCCCAAGGTGTTCCATTTAATTTTTGAATGACATTATTTCTTGTTTTCATTTTTTGATTGAGTTTTTCTAAATGATCTTTGTAAACTGAAAACGTATCTAAAGTTACTCCCAGATAAACTGGGTTAAAATTATGGTTTAACTTTGTATTATTAAAGATAACATTAAGTTTTCTATTTTTCTATGTTTTTATATGTTTTTATATGTTTCGCGTTTACAATTTTAATAAAATGTCCAAAAATTGACATCGAACTATGTTCTCATTGTTCATAATTAATAATAAGACTCTTATTGTATAACTGACAAAAGCCCGATGAAGAAAGCACCTTTATTAATAAAGATTTTCGAAACGTCGCAAACAGTCGAAAAACACGATAAGTTGTTTTGTGTTTTATTTTAACCACTCCTAAAAGAAGGACTACTTAAAATACAACAAAAAATAAAATATAACAACACAGCCATTGCATGACGACATGAACCGGTTCAAGCGCCAGTCACGACAATGACGAAAAAAAATTTTAATTAACAATCCCTCATCAATATTTGTAACGGCCTCTGGTTTGTTTCCACAGTCAGAACTTGGATTAGAAATTGCACCCCATTTAAATAACATATAGTTGCATTATGAATGACCTGTTCTTATGCGATTTATTTTTGACTAAAATTTTCTTTTTTGATTAAAGCCTGGGACCTCTATTGGATCATCAATAAGTAGTTTATTGAAAACATCAACTCCAGACCATAATTTTTTCCACTCTTCATCTTCAGAAAAAGCTGTACTTGTAGTTTTGCAACCATACAGAACTTCGAGATTTAAGTCTTTTAGCTAGAGGGTTCTCAATATCATTCCAAATTGGTAAGTTTTTTTTTAAGTTGGCGTTTTAAAGCAGTTTTTTTGTCAAATTTTTGATGGAGTAATATTACAAAGAACTAGAAGCCAATCGAGAGGAGTATGTACATACTGTCAGGAGTTACAAAAATTGAAAAATCAATTAAATATGGAATGACTGGGGATGACGTGTATACCCCGTCAATGAAGTGGTTCAAAATCATGGATGCCTTTATGAGAAGGACCAAGGAAAAAGGTTGACAACAAGTAATATGGTAAGTAGAGTATTTTTGAACTAAAAGTAAAAAGTAATTGGATAAAGAAATTGTCTTTACATGCGTAGGTATGTACTCTGTGTTCATCTGAATCAAAACTCATATAAAAACACGTAAATAAAATAACATGTTATCTTAATCACTTTATTGTCGAAATAATTACGGCAGTTAAAATAATACTGCATTTTAACTTTAATCATCAGGGTTTTGTTTATCGTTTGACATGTTTCTTGAGAATACATCGACTTGAATATAAACAAAACGATACATTTTCGAAATCTACGGAATTATAGTTTTATTCAACTTTCTGATTAATAAATTTTGTTTTCTTGCCATGGTACAGCACCTTCATTATTAAAGTACTTTTTCATGTGGGCTCTAAATTCTCTAGACAGCCTGGACGATTTGTAACCCACATCAGATTTTGTAATTAATCTTATCTGTTTACCTCAGACCTCCATTTTCCTGGAAGAATTTCACCTGTATCTATTTGTTCTCAGTCAACGGACCCTGGCGGAAAATAGGTGTTTGCGGAAGTTTTCTTCAGCCAGTTATGAAGGGCACAACAAGCTTTTACAATTTTGTCTACAGTTGATAAACTGCAAGCTATTTTCTTATCAAAAATTCTGAATCTGCTAACCAAAATACCAAACGAATTTTCAACAATACGCCTTGCTCTACTTAGACGATAGTAGAAATTTTTTTCTTCTTTTGTAAGGGGTGTACTATTATAAAGTTTCGTTAAGTAAATTTTCAAAGGAAATGCATCATCAGCGACAAAACAATTTCCTTCTAGAAGCATGCCATTTTCTAATGTTGTGTATAGAGAACAGTTTTGAAAAACACCGTCGATAGCTCCACAGCACATAGGAAAGTTCCATGTATCTTAAAAACCTTGAGCAATTCTTTTCCACTCTTCCGTAGTCCGTGGAACCTACCACTATAAAATGGACTAAACTTTGTAATTTTTTTATGCACTTCCAGGATTATCAACCTAGCCAAGGCAGCCAGGATGACAACTCCGAAGCTGATCCACAAACCAATGAAGGAACTGCCTTGACTCAAATGTCTTAGGTCACTAAATGATGATCTAACAAGTCAACGCTATACTACTTTTACTCAACCACGCACCCCACAGGTCACCAAACAGTCTACCCCACGCATTTCCTCCTCTGGAAAGAAAAGACGTTTACAAAATTTGTCTGCCGCGGTTACGGAGCTTCGCCAAGTGAGCGAAACTGTTTCAAAGACTCCCAAAGAAGATGAATTTGATACCTTCGGAAGATATTTAGCAATGCCAGTTGAATTGCAAGCAACAGTGAACCGATATCGCTATATGGCATTAATTCCAATACAAAGCGTGGCTACTTCTTCGTTTTCAACAAGTTCTTCGCCAACGCCAAGTACTTATAGATTACCTGAAACATCGTCCAGCTCGAATTATCCTTTGCAGCAACCCTCCCCTCAGATTTTTTCTCGCAATGTACCGTCTTCCAATGAAAATGTCTACGATCAGGATTGTTTCAGTAGCCTTGTGGCAGAAGCGATAGCAACAAATTAAAATATAAGTAGTTTTCCAGATAAATATGATTAATTATGGTTTGCTAAATATAAATAGTTTATTACTTTGTTTATCAGTTGTTTCTGTACAAACTTATTTTGAGAAGTTTAATTATTATTTTCAAAATTGCATCGTAAACTTCAGGAATAAACTTTGATATTGTGAGTTTTGGAACACGAAACAACTGCTGAAGAGTTCTGTAACTATTTCCCGTTGCTAGAAAATTAAACGTTAGTTCTTGCTTTATACGAGCTGGTAGTGCATCTCTCAATTGAGTATCAGAACGCTGAATTGCAGGTGATACCAAAGTTAACAGAGTTCCAAATTGTTCAGGAGTTAAACGAAGACACAGTCTATATTCCTCAGGATCCTCTGTTGGTAGTTCCTTTAAAAGCAAGGCAGATGCGCCTTTGGTGTTCCTTCTACTAATCCATTTTCTACACCACAACCTTTTTGTAGTGAATTATTCTTCCTAAACACAGGGAAACATTCATTGTACCTTTTTTGTGAACAACCAATTTTGACCGCGAAATACGACCACGAAAAGCCATCTTTTTTCCACTGCAGAACTGCTACTAGCGGATACTAGTACAGAATAAACAGTTTTGTGTGTAAACGCCTACTTGCCTTAGACTCGGGCTAATCAACTGGCAAGCTACTTACTGGTACCAGTTACTGGTACAAGTAACTATACGAATCCGTTGATTGAAATTCAATCAACGACGAATCTAAACGCCGCTTAAGCCGCGAAATACTCAAACCAGTCCATTTTGGAACTACTTTACACACGTCCTAATTGCTAACGCAATTTTCTAGTGTACGTTCAACGAAAAAGTTAAATTTTATATTTACCAATACGGCACTGCAAAACTTTTATGTAAACCAATTAAAAAAATGCATTTAAGTCGATCCTGTCGAGATACAGAAGCAATATAGTGTGAGATCGGCCCCGACCCGTACAAATATTTTAAAGGTTAATGGCGGTTATTATTTTTGTTACTTTTATATCCTAACCAGACATTTATTAGTGAAAATTATCAAGTGCATAGTGAAATTTATTCGGAAATAGGAATCGATACACACGGTAAAAAATATTCAATTAATTTCGATTTTTAAATTTGTATATAATGAGGTTTAATGTATAAAGAGGTTGTACCTACGCGTGAAAATGGTTTGTCATAAATACAGGAAGACATTTATGAACTATAATAGGAATTTGATGCATTTATAATTATGATCGTTGTGCAGACGGGTAGATTTCATTTTATTTTGAATTTTACGCGCTACGCGAATTTCTTAAAAGTGAAGGGGAAAATCATGTGCAGTAGATCGCAACCGTTCTTATAAGAACGAGAGAGACGGAGAAATAATGGCAGTGGCAAAGTCGTGGTGTAGTTGCGATTACGGCTGATTATTTCACGTCCTACTTTTCCGAAACTTATCAAACTCAGTTTAATAAAATGTGCACGTTGGTGATAACGTATACAAAAGTTGTCGGCGATCGTACGTCGAATGTAATATAAACGCGGCCGCCTAAACGTAACTAACCTTAAAACTATCATCTGTTGATTTTGTTGTTTTTTCAATACAATAAACGTCAAGTGTTTTCGTTGAATAAGTGCGGGAGAAAATGATGTTTAAAATCGAATCAAGTTTTTGGTATTTGTGTTTAATTTCGCTGTCGCACTGCATCGACGCAGCCGTTTTAACAAACAACGATTTAAAAAGTACAAACACCTGATCGACGGCCAAGGATTGTATAGCAATGAAGATGACGTTAAAGTATTAACCGCGTTTAATTTTGCGAACGAAGTGTACGGAAAAAATTACGCTTCGTTGGTGGAGTTTTACAACAGCTGGTGTGGGTTCTGTCAGCGGTTTGCGCCATCGTGGAAGGCGCTCGCGACTGACATCAGAGAATGGAAGAGCATGGTGAGCGTGGCCGCATTCGACTGCTCAGACGACCTCAATTCACAATTATGTCGAGATTACGAAATCATGTCTTATCCGACTTTACGTTACTTTCACGAAAATTACACGCAAGGATCGGAAAACATAGGGGTAGAAGTTGAAAAAGGCGAGGATATTTACAGTCATAAAAAAAAGCTGATTCAACGCCTACTGCAAGAGCAAAAGGAACATAGAGGCGGACATTATCCGAATTTGCTTCCCGTTACTGCTACAAGCGTACACGACTTGTACGACGCGGCGCCTCGTGACGTCAAATATACGTTCTTAGTTCTCGAAGATGCCAACAGTATAATCGGTGCCGAATTAGCTTTAGATCTTAAAGGAGTCAGAAACATCACTGTTAGGTACGCCCAAAATAACACTCAACTAGCCGCGAACGTGCACGTGAAGACTCTACCAGCTGTAATCGTAGTCGACTTCAACAAACAAATCCAAGTATTGGGAGTAAACCTAACATCCAAAGAAGCGGCGCGAACTGCAATCAAGGAATATCTCGTACCGATCCACATAGAAATTCCATCGGTGACCACCAAAGGCAACATATTCACCGGCAAATGGATAAACGCCAAAGTACCCGACATGTCCGAGCTGATGGACGCACACGCACGCGAAAACCTTCGCCAAAAAGTGAAAACAATGGGCGACGTTGTCTTCCAAGCTGATTTAGAAACCGCTCTAAGATACACGTTCAAACTAGAAGTAGCTTCTACCAAAACTATTACAGGTGAGCGCTTGAAAGCGCTTATCAATTACGTATCTGTGTTAATCAAGTACTTCCCGTTCGGTTTCTACGGAAGAGAGTTTCTAGTGGATTTGTATAATAAAATTAAGCAAGCCGGCGACGTTCTCAACGGATCCGATGTGAACTTTTGGATTCGCGAGGCCGAATCCGAAGATCGAAAAATCTTTTCTTCCCAGGCTCAGTGGGTAGGATGTCAAGGCAGTTCGAAGAACTTTCGCGGTTACCCTTGCGGATTGTGGAAAATGTTCCATTTCTTAACAGTTAGTGCGGCCGAACACAATTCCGGCAACAAGGATGCAAATCCGCACGAAGTTCTAAACGCGATGCACGGTTACATCAAAAACTTTTTCGGGTGCAGCGATTGTAGCCGTCATTTTCAAGAAATGGCCGAGAAAAAAGACATGAAAGGTGTTAGTTCGTTAGATACGGCGATTTTGTGGATGTGGATGGCGCACAACGAAGTCAATAAGAGATTGTCGGGAGACGCGACTGAAGATCCGGAGTTTCCAAAAATTCAATTTCCGATTCACGAACGGTGTCCTACGTGCAGAGTGAACAACACTTGGAATTTCCAAGAGGTGATTACGTACTTAAAGCAAGTTTACAGTACGATAAACGTACGATACATCGGATCTGACACTCGGATTCTCCATTTGGGGTTGGAAGGACCACCAGACAATGGCTCGTCCATCCTCTTTTTCAAAAACGTCGATTCGAGTATGTGTTTAATACTTTATGTAGTTTGTTTTATACTATTAATTATACTAATTCGTATGTTTTTAAAGCGAGGTTACAAGAAAAAGATGTACGTACATGATCTTCTGGGCAAGGTTTGAGAACAATACGCTTCCACATGTTACAAATTATTTATTTCTGCGAAGAATTTCTGGTCGACGTTTTATTGCGAACATTTCCATAGAAAATATATATTGAATACATTAAGGCTAGTTAATTAACATCACATGACAGTGTTTGTAAAATGTAGAGATTAGAATTAAGACTGACTAATTTTTTTGTACGCGTAGCTATTTTTTATTTTTGACATTTGAGAGTATATAATAAATATATTATAATAATTATTATTAAAATGTAATTTTTATCAGCCGCTTACCACTCAATTTCCTTTGGTTCTTCCATCTTCGGCTGGCCTCGATCGCGTATACCTCAACCTTGCCCTCAAATTTCTGTTTCCATGTTAGAAAACATTTTTATAATGATCTCTGTAGTATTCAAATCTTTTGAAAGAGAATATGGAGACTCCCCAAAGACTCACACTATTTTCAAGGTTTTTGGGAGCTTTTATCTTGGGTGCCGTTCTCCCAATCGACCTTATCTCATATAATCATGTTGCAGATATTTCTTATCGTAACATACCTTTTATCAATGTCAATAAACCGGAAAAAGAAGTTTATTTACCATAATCAAGTTAATTTGTTTATTTTCCTATTAACATTAATTATAATTTATTTTATTGATAGGAATATTGATTAGGTTTAATTTTTGGATTATACCCTGTTTAACTTCCTAACTACTTAGGAAATTCCTGAAAAAGACTTCATACTGTAGTAGTCGCGTCGTACTACTGAAATGAAACATTGCGTACTTAGCAATAAGTCAAAACATTAAATAAATAAATACTTGTAGGGACTGGTTTATTACATAGTTAACTAATATGGGCATAATACAGCTAAGATAATTTGTAACACGTACAATGACCAACAAATTATTGCATTAAAAGATTTATTTTGTTGTTAACAATTTTTAATTACCACAATACATTATACAATAATTTTTATAAACTGCATTTTAGACACGAGATTTATTTAAGAACGAGTAAAACGTAGAGGAGCGAGTGTCTAAGGTATATTTATTATTATACTTTTTCTAAGACTAACACGAAAATAAAAAAATTTGAAAATTACTTTGCTTCAGCTTAACAAGTACGATAACAATATAAAATGCTAAGGTTAGATTAACAGTGATATTAGAAATATACAGTGTGTTCCCCGATTGTTTGGTCGTCATTTGAAAAAGCCAATAAATATTCTAACTGAATTTTGAGCTTCTGAGGATCAGCCCTGCATGGTTGACATAATTTTAGTTTCGAAAAATCAAGGGTACCCTTGAAATTTTCTAAAACGTTTTTGCACAACTTGCAAAATTTTGAAGTCCTGGGCCTACTTTGATTTTTTTGATGTCTTTATTTTACAATTGAATTTTTTGAGTAAAAAAACTGTTCAAAATAGAATGTAATAACTGTGTAGCACATTTGAATAAATAAAATACCGAAGTGTTCCTACCTGCTTCAAATTTGCTACACAGTCATTACATTCTATTTTGAACAATTTTTTTAAGTAACATTTTCGGTGTTCATTAAAAAACGAATTAACAAATAAAAACATAAAAAAAATCAAAGCTCGTCCCCAAAAACACTTCACTGTAATGCAAAAACGTTTTTTGAAAATTTCAAGGGCACCCTAGATTTTTCGAAAGTAAGATTATGTCACAAATTTGTTTCCAACCAAGCAGGGATGATCCGCAGAAGCCCAAGATTCAATCCGAATATTTTTTTGTCTTGTTCAAGAGACGACCAAACATTCGGTGAACACACTGTATGTGATAATTTGTGTTCTAAAGGTGAGAGAAGAAAAATTAACTTGGTTCGTGGGTGACCTGTAGTGGGTTCTGCTAGATAATGGAAATCTGATCTTAGATGTAGCAGCGCAATAAATTCGATTATCTTTTTTTTTTGAGATTTTATAACTCGGGATTCAAACATTATTAGAGCTTTTAATAAGGATCTAATAAACCAACTCTACTGAAATTTTCAAAGCTCGAAGCATAACATATGAGAAGATAACAATAACTTTCAGCAATAGATTCCAGCCCTACTACATTAAGTTGCATTACAAGTGAGGGAGCTGTTTTCAATGTTTTTACAGCTTATGACATATGTTTTCTCAATTCTCCTGTTGTATTCAAATCTACTTTAAATTGCACTTCTTTAATTTGTAGTTAAATATATAAAGCCGTAACAGTATTGTGAACACATATACCACCAGTGTTTTTCATCATAAAATTTAATGTAGAATACATTGAACCAACAAAAACACCAAAAACTGCACCAAAAACTTGACTCGGACACGTGTTTCAACAGCTAAGCTGTTATCATCAGCGATACCGATACTAAAAAAGACTTTTAGAATACATTGAATTAAAAAAAATTATAATTATTATCGACATCATTATCAAAATTTGAAAAAACTGTATGTATAGAGAGTGTTGTCGAAATGTATGTGGGTCTTAACGAACGGGACACGTGTCCGAGTAAAATTTTTTGGTGCTGTTTTTTTGTGATTTCCCGTTCGTTAAAATAGACGCTGCAGTTTAGAGTTCCATTTCTTTCATATGCGGGTCTTTCATACAAGATACAAATAAAATGTGTATGAGCTTAGTTACAGCCCCTTAAAGATGGCACAAAAAACACAGTTTTCTTGAAAACAAAAAAAGTTACAATATTTAAAATAAGCAAATAATTTTTGCTATCAAAAAAGTAGTTAACGAATATTTTTGTGGTATTCTCGTATGGCTTCAAGAGGAAGAAAATGCCACCCCTAAAATTTGTTTTTTTCTGAACTTTTTTTCTGTTTCATATTTCATTTTTTCTTTGAACTTGAAAATTTCAGCAGACTTGGTTTAAAAAGGACCCTTAAAAAGTTATGATAATTTTCTTCTTCTTCTTCGAAACCATCATCACTTGTTTTTTTTTGAATAGGCAACACATTTTATTTTACGCTAAGAACTGCAACCTTTACTAATTGGTAATAAATTATTTTATCATAATTCTAGTTAGTCCATAAAATATGATAAGGAAGATGATATCTGCTGATAGTCTTCAAAACTAGTAAACTTCTGCCAAAGTGTACTTTTACCCTCGAAGTTTTTAGGAAGCAAAGTATGAAAGATGTCATTAGATCTTTAATTTTGCTCTTCGACTTTTTTCATATAACGGCTAACCAGTATATCAAAAACAACGTTAACGTTTATTTGATATGTTTTGATTTGATATCCTGAGCGACATCAAACTAATCGGTCGGTTACAAATTTGACAGAATATGGTTCGTTTAATAAACCAGTGTTGCATCACCAAAGAAAATTAACTTGAACAGAAAATGCTGTTTCTAAAACAGTAGCACAGATAAACTTTTGTAAGCAAGGATGCCATCTTTATAAGTATCACATTTTTCACACTTCGTTTCGTGCGAACTTTGAGTGACTTATTATTTCATGTTTTGAATATTATTTTAACGGCATCTTGAATCAGAAAAATTAACATTATTGGGCAACAAGAAACCTAAATATCCAGAAATCAACAACCCTTTGGATTTAATGTGTGAAGTACTATTTTGGGAACACCAATCATTAAACCCATATTAGGGAACTGTAATTTCTGAAATACAAGGCCAATTTTTAAGAAATCAAATCGAAGACATTCTGAACAGCTTTCTTTTAGCAGTATGTGGTTCCAACAAGATGGAGCTCCTCCTCTTAATATAGAATATTTAAGAGACTGTTTTCAAAATAATTTAATTTCTACCCAGTCCCATAAACTGGCTACCACGATCTCTCGATATTACAAGAGTTGGTAATCCTTCTAAATTCGAATTCTAGTTTATTTATTGTTTTGTACAAAGACGGCTGATGGAAATCTATATAAAAACAGGTCATATTCAGTGGTAGAGAAGGAGAAGGGAGCTTTCGTACTCCTACTAATCAAAGTCATGTGAACTGTCAGTGAACAATCAACAATGAAGAGAACAGCCTATGAGCTGCTTTAAATAAATCATATAATCTCGCATAGATAACTCCAGAACTCTCCCAAAACGGTGGAAAAAACCTCTCACTATCAGTCTCATAATCGCTACTATACTGCGTGAAAGAATGACAAACCAACTCTCCGCAGTTATGGATAAAAGTGGATAAAGAAGACTTAGAGTGCCAATCGTGCCACCAAATTTATTGATGGAATGGAATTAAATGTATTTCGAATTCTAACTTTGTTGGAATGCACATGTGTTGCCATCGTCATTATTTTTAAAGACGATGTCGAAATGATCTGAGAAGTAAGGAAATGTAGATCATTTTAACACTTACTTTTTTTGCCAAAAATGTTACTTTATACCGTCTGTTTTCAATCAAAATCGCCTAGGAGTACAGCGACTTCAGTAGTGTTATAATTCTAACAAACAATATTCTTTATTAAATGGGACGGTCTTAGCTACAACCTGACGAAAAAAATTATTTTTTACATGCAGTCATTTGTTTGTTGTGACGTCGTCGACAATTTTGTTAAATTGCATGATATAATTTTTTCCGTCTATTCTTGTAGAGAGTTTTACGTTCTTTTCATCTATCTAAACATTTACTAGGGTCATGTCATGAAAATTTTGGGAAAAAAACTAATTCGATCTAGTGGGTCATTATATCAAAACTTTGACACGTTGAATAGATAATGCAGCTGTTTTAAGCTTTACTTGTTACTGTTTTTATTTGTATTTCTATAATTAATTAATTCAATTTATTTGTTTTATTACATTAACAAATGATTCGGTACCTTCTTAACATACAAAATAAACCGAAAAAGCGACAAAAAACAAAACTTTCCTTGACTCTTTATTTCATTCTATCCTTATTATTTCTCTTTCTCTTTTTCTTTTATTATCCATTTTCTTTTTTCCACCACTTTCTTCATCCACTCAATCATCTAACCTTTCTCTCCCAGCAACTCTTTTCTCATTCTTTCCTCCGGTCTTATTTTACTTGACCCTAGAGTCAAATATATATTCCCCTCCCTACAGATTCTACATCTTTGTGCCTGAGTGTCCATATCTCTCTGTACTATTTCTTCTTCCATACTTCTTCCTTCATCTATCATCTTCTTTATTACCTTTCTTGCTTATCTTTCTTTGTCGTAATACCTTCTTTTCCCATCTTCACCATATTTTATCTTTTGCGCCTCTATCTCCTTCCAACATTCATACTGTATCTTATTTTTGCATTCCATTTTTTCTTCATATCTTATTGCCCTTTTTCTGTCTGTATCCTTTTTTTCCAGTTTCAGTTCCTCTTCCAATACTTTTCGTGTATCTTTCCCAGTTTCTTCCATTTTCTCTGTCCCCATACCTCCGCTCCATACATCAACACACTTTTCATTATCCACCTTCTATTCTCTAGCCTTTTCCAAATACTATTTCTGTTATATCCATAGGTCCTATATTATTTTATTTCTTTTTTGCTCTAATTTTGAATCTGTTTTTCATTATTTTGTCTTACCTCTATCTCCTCTTCTCCCCACTTCCATTTTCTTCCCTTTATTCTACCTTTTTCTTCTTAATCTCTATAATTTTTGCCTTTTCTACATTTACTTCTAATTTCTTTTTCTAAATATCTATTCACCACATTTGTTATTTCATTCATCTCCTCTTCTGTTTTTGCCAAAACCACCATATCATCTGTGTATATCTTCCTATAAAAGTTTTGTTGTAACGGCGTACTAAATTGAACTAGTTTTTTTAATTTTTCTCAAAATTTTCATGACATGACCCTAGTAAATGTTTAAATAAAAGTAAGGCAAATTCTCTACATGCATAGAAGAAAAAAAAATTATATCGTGCCGATGACGTCATAACAAACGAAAGACTGTGTGAAAAAAATAATTTTTTGTCAGGCTGTAACTAAGACCGTCAAACTTCTGTTTGAACAGACGGTATATTTGAAATGGAAAAATTATTTTATACAGGGTTGCGCAAACTTCTGACATTGGAGGATAACTTAGTTGATAAAAAAAGATGTGCACTTAGGAACTGTACTAAATGTGACAAATTTTAAAAGATATCTTTTTTATCAACTAAGTAGAGGTTTGCGCCACCGAGTTTATGATTTCAGAGCCTATGAAATCTCTATACTACACGTACTCAAATTTCGTCCAAATCCGTTGAACCGGTTTAGGGTCCAGATGTATTTCACAAGAATCTCTTATTTTTTTCACAATAAAAGTGGCCTATTTCACTCTCCAGCAAACTACTTGAAAAAATAGAGGAATCAAAAAAAATTTAGTTATAGTTAAAATCAGTTAAGCTTGCGTATGTACCTTATTGTAAAAATTTTGTTACAATGTTCTGTTTCTTTTTATTCATGTGTGCTAGAAAAAAACAGAATCAACGACTCAAGTTTGCCGTATTAATATATATGCGACTGTAACAATCGTATGTTATTATGATATTAAACCAACAATCAAAACAAAACGCCAAAATGGGGAATGTGAAAATATTAAATAAATGTCCATTTAATATTTTGACATTCCCCATTTTGACGTTTTGTTTTGATTGTTGGTTTAATATCCCTTGTATACGTAACTGCATTTAGAGGACGATTGAAATGTAAAGAACCTGTCACGTGAATCAATCTGCGCGAACGATTTATTTGACCTTCAATTCAGTAGCGCCGTAAAAATTGTTTAAACGTAAAGTAGGGTTGGATCGAGAAGTGTTAAAACGAAATTAAATTTTGAAACACTTCTTCAACGCAAATCATAAAAATATACCTTACTATAAATGTATTTATTAAACTAGGGTATAATTTGAATAACACTACAAACGAAATACACTTCGTTGTTGCCCTTAATGTGAACAGTAGACTCGTCCGTTTCATTTTCGTTCACGGCGCAGGTCACGTGACAGGTTCTTTATATTTCAATCGGCTTCTAACTTTATTTCTTTTTCAAGAATTCAAACAATAGTACATATTAGGTGTTTAATAACTAGATACTTCATAAAAATTAATAGAAGAAGTTAAATGAAATGAACGACATTTGATTAAATGCACTATAATTACATGTTATCGGTAATATAGAAACCTGTATAAAAAGATCATACTAACGTCCACATACGTTCATGAAAATTAATTCAGACAGTTATTCAGAATGAGTCATACACGCAACCTTATATGATTTGAACTATATTTTTGAACGTTTGGGTATCTTTGAAAACTAGTCGTATGAAAATAGAAACATGAATTTTAACTTTTAAGTTTCTAGTTATGGGATATTTTTGACAAAAATATTTGTGATATTCAAGTTATTGCACAATCATAAGCAAAGGCATAGGATACAAATTTTTAACCGTTTTTGAGTGATTATGTTGTGAAAATAATTTTCTAACAAATAGGAATGTTAACAAAAAAATAAAAAAAAAACGTTGAAATATTGTGATAACGTCCAAAATAGTATACATTTTAAAGAACGTGCAATTACTTGTTATGCAGAAAAACTTAGCAAAAGTATGAGCATTTATTCAAATACCGAGAACTTTCTCTCATTGGCTTGACGTCACAACCTTTATCGTGAATATAGCGTTAGGTGATGTATTGGAAATTTAATTTATGACGGGTGTTCAAATGAAAATTTGGGTAGGTCTTGCAATTTTTTTGATATTCATTAATTTTTTTATCACAGTAGTAGCTGATACAAAGTTTAGGGTAGAATTTGTGTTTGTATTTATTTATTCACAGAAAACTGCTTTTACAAAAATTAAAACTAAATCAATATAATAATAAACAAAAGAGAAAAAAAAGTAAGAAAACAGTAAAAAGAAACTTAGAGGTAAATTCAATCGTAATAAAAAAAAACTAAGATGCAAACAATGAACATGAAACTTAAAACTAGACTTAGAACTTCCAAAAATTTGAAAGTTCCCTTGTTCCATTAGATGATTTGCTGTCGACATCATTCTACTGAGTGGATTATTCAAATCAAAATTGGTACTCGCTCTAGGGAGTCGAAAAATCGATTGGCTCCTAGTAGTCCGGGTGTTCATAACAGGAGTAATACAAATCACCTTCTTCCGGATTGTCAAAGTGACCATTGATGAGACAATGTAGGAAACACATATCAGAATTTTCCTGAGAACTTCAAGAGACTCCAGGTTAAGATGTTGCATAATCCAGCAATAATCACGACGTTGATGTTTATGTCCAAATTTGAGTTCCAAAAATCTCAAGAACTTCTTCTGCACACTTTCCAGATTTTCTACATAACTTATAATAAGGTGACCAAATAGAAGAACAGTACTCTAATTGAGAACGGACAAGAGAACAATATATAGTTTTCAAGGTAAATGGCAAAAATCCATTACAATGACGTCATGTAAAACTACAATTAAATTGAAATGACTTTTGTATTACAATAGGACGAATCCAAAATTATACCTTAACTTCACAAACGCTTTTTAACAATGACCCATTAATATAATAATTAAAGACAAAAACAGATTTCACGTTAAAGAAAGATATGTAGACTCATTTCTTAATATTTAAAGGCAATTGATTAGTTGAGCACCATTGATGCAATATATTAAGATCACGTTGCAAATCTTTAGAGTCATTAATTGATTTAATTATTTTAAATAATTTCAAATCATCTGCATAAAATAGACAATTAGAGTGACAAAGAGAATATGATAAGTCATTAATAAATAATAAAAAATAATAGGAGCCACAATGTGACCCCTGTGGTACGCCAGATGTAACAGCAAAAGCCGACGATGTAAAACTCCCAATTTTAACCTGTTGAGTACGATTAGACAAAAAAGATACCAACCAACGAATAGTGTTATATCTAAAACCTATTATATTTAAATTATGTAGAAGAAATCGGCGGTTCACTTTATCAAAAGCTTTCGAAAAATCAGTGTACACTAAATCTAATTGACATCTCGCGGAAAAACCATCACTCAAAAATACAAAATATTCCATCAAATTAGACAGTGTAGATCTGTCACGCGTTATTTTGATGTAACTGTAAAAATAAATTTAATAGCACGTTTCAAGTCAAAGCGATGTAAGAGAAAAAAGTTCCGTCCTAGTGTTATCTTTTCTATCAGTTTTACCAACACGAACCTTCAAAAATACTCTGAATTTTAAATTATCACCAAAAGTCAACCCAAGCCACAGATTATTAACCTTTTCTGTAGCCATGTTGATATCTTAATAAAAAATAAATTACAGGTACTTTCATAAAACAATTTTAAATACTTACAGAAGACAGAGGTAATACTAAACAATTTAGTCTTGAAAAAGACTGTTTGTAAAAAAAGGAGCAAAACGTTCAAAAGAAGATAAAAACCACGCAGAACAAACCCAAACACAAAACTCAAACGATTAATTAAAAATTTTAAGGTTAGCTTGACTTGGGTTGATTTTGGTGATAATTTAAAATTTAGAGTATTTTAGAGGATTCAGTGTTGGTAAAACTAACAGAAAAGATAGCACTAGGGCGGAACTTTTTTCTCTTACATCGCTTTGACTGAAACGTGCTATTGAATTCAATGTACAAAAATATCAAAATTTATTTAATTCATAAAAAATAAATAAAAATAAAATAAATATTAATCTCAAAAATAAATTAAACTCTTAACTTTATAAATTGAGTAAACAATAGATAATTATCGGTCGATAACGTAAATATACTATGTGTTTTCGTTATAGAAAATAGTGAATATAAATACTATTATGACTTTGTGAAACG
This sequence comes from Abscondita cerata, assembly GCA_030710515.1. Taxonomy (NCBI): domain Eukaryota; kingdom Metazoa; phylum Arthropoda; class Insecta; order Coleoptera; family Lampyridae; genus Abscondita; species Abscondita cerata. The sequence continues at coordinate 52,846 of JALBCR010002113.1, forward strand.
GAGAAATCCAGTAAATGAGATGAATACGAGGATGTATTTATATCTAGTTAGGTAAGCAGATTTACGAAGATATGCTTGATACCCTTGGTGATCAATGTCCCTCGTATGCGACCGTCAAAAATTGGAATGCAAGCTTCAAAAGAGGTAAATTTTCCATTGAAGATGATGACCGATCCGGGAAGGCCAGTTTCTGTGTCAGTCCCCGAAAATATTGATGCAGTTCATGACATGATTTTATCAGACCGTCGAATTGGGCTAAAACGGATATCTGAAGCACTGAATATTTCATACGAACGCGTTCATCATATGGTTCACGTCAATTTGGATATGAGAAAAATTGCTGCAAAATGGATCCCCAAATGTTTGAATGTTGACCAAAAGCGTGCAAGGGTAAAAGCATCGCGTTCGATCTGTGCTCGATTTGAAAACGATGTAGACTTCTTAAACCGAATTGTTACTATGGATGAGACTTGGGTACATTTCTACGATCAATCCAGAAACAAAGCAACACTTGATGAAATGGCGACACTCTGGTTCTCCAAGACCTAAGAAGTTTCGTGTCCAAAAATCTGCTGGAAAAGTTCTTGCTTCAGTTTTTGGGATTGCCATGGAGTAATCATGATTGATTTTTGGATAAGGGTAGAACAATAACTGGAGATTACTATTCGACATTACTGACCACTCTACGGAAAATATTAAAGAGAAAAGACGCGGAAAGCTATCCAAAGGTGTGGGGTTTGCCATGAAAATTCGTGATTTAGGGTTTGAATTACTAGAACACCCCCTTTATTCACCCGATTTGGCTCCTTCCGACTATCACCTCTTTCCTCAACTGAAAAAGTTGTAAAAGGTCGTACATTTTCTTCCAACAAGGAGGTAATAGAAGCTGTGGAGGTCTGGTTTGCAGAGCAAGAAGAAACATTTTTTTGAAAGGTCTAGAGACGTTGCAGGTTCGCTGTAATAAATGTATTCAATTAAGAGGAGAATATGTTGAGTAATAAAATATTTTGACATTGAAATTTTTTTTGGTTCTATAGTAGGCTAAGAATTTTTCAATATATCCTCGTACATATTATTCTCCAAAATTTTTATTTAATTTATTAGAATACTATTCTTGAGTTTAGAGAATCGCTATCACCGACGTAAACATAATTCAATTCACTGCTTATTTTGGAAACTATTGGTGTATAATTTTTTTCTAAATGTTTAAATAGAACTTAAATTTTGTTTATTTTAAATATTTACAAAAAAAGCGTTTTATGATAAATGTGAACACTTTTAATTTTGAAAAACAACTAACAAAATATGGTGCTATCATCAAAAAAATTGTCAGTTGACTAAATTGACTTAAATTGCTTACTTTGACATCAAGCTTCGGGACAATAGCGTATGTTTTTAATAACTCTTTTGGGTGTAAGGTTCAAGTATAATATGCATCCACATTTTATAAATTATTTATTTCTGCAAGGATTTTCTGGTCGGCATTTTCATTGCGAACATTTCCATAGAAAATATATATTGAATACATTAAGGCTAGTAAATTTTACATCACATAACTGTGTTTGTAGAAATTGTAGAAATTAAGACAGAATAATTTTTTTTGTACGCGTAGCTAATTTTTTTAATTTTTGACATTTGAGAATAACGATATAATAAATATATAATTATTATTAAATGCAATTTTAACTGCGTAACAAACCACAATATAATCGCAGTAGTATCACTAATTTTAAGAAATTGTCGTAAATTACGGCTAATGACAATTACGGCTAATTGAGGCGCTCAAAGAGGTAGATAACATAAATAAAACATACACATAAACAGTAAAACTTTAAAAGGACGTTTAGATAGCGTGAACAGACTGTAATCAAAATTCGTTAAATACTACTATTATTGTGGTCGTGAATTACCTTCAAGATATCCACCCCGGTCATACTCTTTACTAAATCCGGTACCTTCGTAACGATGCTAAGAACCTCGGACGTTAGTTTGGCTGCGCCAATTTCGCTCTGGCCACTGGAAACCATAGTTATCTTCTTCGCTTGCGAAAGAGGAGCCGCAACCTCGGCGGCCACCTAGAAACAGTCACATTCATCTTCAGAACAAGTTCTCGAAATCTTTCTTACTTTAGGAAGGACGTCCAGAAACATGTCGATCATCGCCGCTTCTCGATATTCCTTCCAAGCTTCCGCCTTTTTTGCCATTTGCTCCGCTTCCGCTTTTGCCTTGGCCTCAATCGCATACGCCTCGGCCTCACCTCTTAAACGTACAGCTTCAGCTTCTGCCTCGGCCTCTAAGACAATTTTCTTATGATTGGCCTCGGCAATCTTCTCCAACCGATACTTTTCTGCTTCAGCCGGACGTCGAATCGTAGCTTCGAGCTCGCGCTCGCGCCTAGCCATTTCCTGCTGCTGCACAGCAATTTCCTGCGTTCGTTCAACTACCTTAATCTGCATCTGCTCTTCCTAATCCTTTGTTTCGTTTTTGCCGCTTGCAAATCGTAAGCGAGCTCTGCCTCGGCCTTCTTAGTTTGCACCTCGACATCGTAAGCGGCTTTTTTTAATTCAAAGTCTCGACGCGATTTTGCAACCTGGGTATCATTTAAAAACACGGAAGCCATACGCTGCTCTTCGGCTATGGCCTCTTTATCTGAGCTCGGCGCGAGCTTCTGCTTCACCGATGCGCGCATCGCGCTTTACCTCCGCAGTTCTAGCCATACCCAAACTTTTTCAAATACCCCTAATAAAACACGTTTTGGAATCCATTTAACATTGATATGAACAACACTAAGCTACACAATAACAAGCTAAAACACCGTGGGGTACGCCGCCACGTTATTTTAGTTAGAAACCTCAAGCCATGCAACACAAATTCAACATACCTTAGCACCCTTTGATGCAAAGTAAAAGAAAATAGTAACAGTTAAATAAAATTCTAGCGAACGATGCCCTAAGGCAAAACCTCACCTCCTCATCTCTAATATCTTTTAACGTGTAAGAAACCACTGTTATACCCATATTTACTAGGTCGGAAGAGGCGACCTCAAAAACTTGCTTACTAAACTTCTTTCGGTCTTTGTAAATTTCTTCTACGGTCATCGAGCCCATAATTGCTCTTTGGTGACCTTCCAGAGTTACCAAAGCAATGTGCTGGATCTCGATCTCTTTTTTTCCTAAAAATTGTTCGCAAGCGGCCAAAAGCATTTCTTCATTTTGACCTTGAATTTTTACCTAAAATACATAACGTAGTGGGTGGTTTGCGTTTTGTATATTAAATACTTGTGCTATTCCGGTTACCGATATCGGTACACCTTGGCTTGTGTAAACAGTTGGGCTATCTACTTGCAGCGTCATTGTATTGAGAGAAATTCTAAAATATAAATAGAGTTATCCTGTAATCAATTAGGCGAGAATTTCTTCAATGTTAACAAGCTTTATTCAATGTATTGAAAATCCGCACCTTTGTATTCTTTGTATTAACGGCCATATGAATGCTCTCCCTCCAGGTACGAGATGGGGTTTGCTATAACAGCATCCTAAAAAAACATAATCATAAACTCGCCCTTTTAGCGCAAACTTACTGTTACCGTACCTGAGATAACTAATGCTTCGTTTGGACCGCAAGTGACAAAACCCCACGTCATATCGGCCGATTATGTTTCGAATTATCTATAGATTTATAAAGATGAAAATTCGTTTAAAAAATTCTAGAATTGTACTATAAAATTTTATAAAAATCTACGTCGGCGTCTGATTGTGTTCTAAACTATAGGAGGGTTTTTGACGCAAGCGCCTTTTAGTCGTTCAAGAATTGATTAATTCGGGATGGGGTCCTATTGACGCCGTAATATTATATACACCCTATTTGGGTCATAATATTTATTGTCCTTATCATGCTTACATTCGATTATTAATTATTACTCGTGTGTCACCGAAATAAACTTACTTATTAAAAATTTAAAGTTATTTATATTTTAAATTACTGTTTCAATTACCATTCGTCCATTAGTCATATAATTTTGAAAACAAAATTTGTTAATGAAAGCATTTGCATCTGATATTTCCAATGCATGTTTAGTCTCAATCGCATTTAGTAAATGTAAAAGTCCAAGGTTGCAGTTACCAGCCCACAATTTACTTTATTTCCGGTCGAATTTTACCACAATTAGATTCAAGTTGTCCTTCCTACGCATTGCAAATTCAATTATTGCAACTCTGCAACACTGCGGACGTAAATAGCCCCCCCTTCTAAATTTGAAACGGTTTAAGATATCAAATTCAAATTTGGAGGGCTATAATAAGGCACAAAAACTACAATTTGACATAAATTTGGTAGCTCTAAGTTTCAAGATGGCGGCTGGGTGCCTTCATAAATTATTTTTTAAATGGAAAGGGGGGTTGAGTGATACCTCGTTTGAAAGGTGTTTTTATCCTCAATTCATCCCCGAATTCGGATTCTTCACTGTCATCCCCACCAAGGCGGCGTTTCGTCAAACTTATGATTGTTTATTAGATATCAAATGGAAATATTCCCAAAATGGTTTACAAAAATTTAACAGCAGATTAATTTCGGTACGCCACGTCGCGCCGTAACGAAACAATTAATTAATTATTGATGAATTAATTTTCAAAGTGTTTAAGATAATCATTGCTTTAAGTTATTAAGTCTTTTATTACATTTTGAAAATCGTTAATTAATAAAGTTGTTTTTTCATTTGTCAATTTTAGACAACCGCTGAACCCATGTTTAAAAAAGTAACAAGCTCCCTCATAAAAGTCAGGTCAGAGTTTATTTTTACATTTGAAATCTAATAAACAAAATAAGAAGTTTGACAAAACGCCGCCTTGGCAGGGGTGACAGTAGAGACTTCAAACTGGTAGGATGAATTAATCACGAAAAGACCTTTCAAACTAGGTATCACTCGACCCCCGTTTCTATAAAAAAAAATAAAATGACGCCCAGTCGCCATCTTGAAACTTAGAGCTATATGTCAAATTGTAGTATTTTATGCCTTATTAGAGCCATCCAAATTCCGAATCGATATCTTAAACAATTTCAAAGTTAGAAGGGGGGGGGGAGCTATTTACGTCCGCAATGTATAGAAAGTATTTATAGAATTTTTACTTCAGATTTATACATCATTTTTTGTTTGGAGACTAATTTTTTTAACAATATTTTATTATTTATAACTGTTGTTTAAACTATTTTCTTCTTTATTAGTATCGGGGCGATCTGAAAATTGAATTTTGCTATAGTATGTAAATTTTATTAGACATAATACTAGGTGCCCCTAAAAAGTTTTTACAAAACTCTACCACGTATTTTTCTGACCAAAATAAGTCGATTTAACAAAACTTAGCTTCGTGAAAATTTGGTTAGTTTTGGTGCAATACGTTCTCGAAGTTGTAATTATGAAATACTTTTTTTGATATAAATTTTGAATCGCTTAAGAGAGCAAAATAAAATAATTGAAAATTGTGTCAAAAATCAATCCATGGAGGTAGAACCGATTTTTTAGTAGTAAAATAATAATATTAAAAAAAAACAGTTTTAATTATTAAATATATTCTAGTACACTCTTGAAAAAAAACTTAGAGTTGTTGTTCTTGGGTTTAAAAGAGTAAAAGTATTTCCGTTGTTGAAACATTTATACGTATTGAGAAGAAAAGAAGTATGGTGTTAGTTTAAAGCAAACGGCTTACATTTTATCAAAACAAAATTAAAAATTCGTGTGATATGACAAAGACAGCATGGAATATAGTGTCTGAAGTAAATAACAAAGTTAGTCAAAAACGACTTTTTTAAAAATGCATCAAAAAATATTATAAACGGTTATACCCCTTCAACAGTAAACCAAGTATGCACTACAAATAATAGACAAGAATCTAAGAGTTTCTTCCTTTGCTCATATACAGAGAAAGAATTGCAATTATTTCTTCAACAAAAACTAAAAAATAAACCATCTTCAGGACACGATGACGTACCCATCTATCTTTTAAAAAAAATGCTCCTTACATTATCAAACAACTTACATTTTGAGTAAATCTATCGTTTAACACAGGCAAGTTTCCATCATTACTGAAGAATGGTAAAATAACACCAATATTTAAAAAAGGTGATAATAAAGTCAGTGAAAACTACCGGCCTATAACAATTACATCTTCGTTTTCAAAAATCTTTGAATATGGTTTTGTTAACAGACTATCAAACTTCTTAGGAAAATATAAAATTATTACAGAAAGTCAACATGGTTTTAGAGAAAATAGATCTACAACTACCGCGATGCACGAACTTTATGAAACAATAGTAAGTTACATTGAAAACGGTGAATGTCCTTTAGAAATTTTCTGTGATTTAAGCAGAGCATTTGAATGTGTCAATCCAAATATACTGTTACAAAAATTGAAACTTATGGTATTAGAGCATTAGAGGACTTCCACACGCATGGATTCGATCATTTGTAACAAATCGATATCAGTATGTTAGTCTGCCATACATAGAAAATGACAATATTCAATATGTGAGCTCTGATACAACTCTAGTAGAATTGGGTGTTCCGCAAGGAACTGTGCTAGGACCGGTACTATTCATTTTATATATTAACGACATCTGGACAATACACACATTAACAAAGTTTGTTTTGTATGCAGATGATACGACATTGATTTTATCCAATACCGACCAAAAATTATTAGAAAATAAGCAAATTTAATAGTGGAAAAAATGATGGGATGGTTTCGAGATAACTATTTATACCTAAATTTAAAAAAAAACAGTAAATGTAAGATTTCATAACCGCCAGAAGAACTGCAATCCCATTGATCTAGCTATTGAAAATACAACTATACCTCCTGAAAGAGTTATAACTTTCCTTGGGGTTTACATAGATGAATGCTTAACATTTAAAGATAATTGTAACAAACTATCACAGAAACTAAACACAATTTGCTATTTATTTCAAAACCTTAAAAGAATATTAAATCGTCAACATCTACTTATGATATACCACTCTGAAATTGCTAGCAGATTACGTTATGGAATAACAATTATGGGGAACATCTACTAACTGGAAATGTGTTTTTACTAGTCAAAAACGAATTATTCGAACAATTGCTGGTGTTGCGCGTGATCGTTCGTGCAAAGAATTATTTAAGGAGTACAACATTTTAACGCTCCCGTGTGTATTAATTTATGAATTGAGTGTGTTTGTCTTTAAAAATAAAAATGTTTTCCTTAAAACATTGATATACATAAAAAGAGACTCGCACCAGAAACAACATACGAGTGCTATATAAAAAAGTAAACTTCAACTCCCACCTGTTTAGGAATAAATATATTTAATCACTTACCAGAGACAATCTTGTCAACCAACAACTTAAATTTTTTCAAAAACAAATTACGATTGTTTTTAACACAAAACAGTTTCTATTGCATAGAAAAGTATTTACAATGTAAACGTTAAATCACATCGTAATAGTGTATGATGTGTGCATATATGTTTTTCTTTTGTGACGAATCTGATATAGAGTGACATCTATCGGAAAGATAATAAAGGTTTATTATTATTATTATTATTATTATTATTAATAAAGTCGCTAATATATGGCTCATAACCAAACTTGCAGCCAAAAAACTGTAAGTTTGGTTCGAATACCTTTGAAAACTGGTTGAGATATTGTAAAATGCTAGTGATTTCCTTAATCAGCGTTGAAAAATACATATGATTCACAACTAATTATTTTTTTTTTGAAATTTTAGAACTTTAAAGTCGAATATCTCGAAAACTGTTCGAAATATCGAAAAGTGAGAGGTCCCAGATATCTCAGAAGCTGTGGATAACTAGAGAAAGAAAGACTTCTGAGAATCATCTAAAAATTTTCAAGAACACAAAAATGAAATAATATTCAATTTAAAATAAGAAAGCGAATGGAAATTTTAGATTTAAAGATAATAAAGATGTGGATCAAATAAAAAACTGCAACTCAAAGGAAACACAATATTAGGACATGAATGGGGATTTGGGGAAGGATATTTGGGAAAGACATTGCTAAGAGAAAGTGGCTGTTTGAAAGACTCGTAAAAAGCGGGATAATGTATGGGCGGAGATGGTGTATTGGCAGGTGGGAGGAATTGAAGAAGATACAGCAAACATACTGGAGGTGGACATTAGGGAGGGAAAAGGAAACACTAGGAAACCTAATAGGTTAAAACTAGAGGGAAAGATAAAACGGAAAGAGAACAACGTGCTGCACGAATGTTGGAAAGACATAGAGGAGCAAAAAGTAAAATACGGCGAAGAAGATAGGAGAGCATATACGCAAGAGGTGAAGGAAGAAAGATGGAAGAAGGGATAGTGATAAGAGACAAAGAATACCAGATGCAAGAGAGAAGAACAAGGATTATAAAAGGAAGATGTAACGGCAAGTAGTTAACAAGGAGAAAATGCGTGGACGAAAAGAAAATGATAGTCAGATTTAGATTAGGAAATGGAAATAAGTATTAGATGACGGATGACGAGAGAATGTGTGGAATGTGTGGGGAAAGCATAGAACATTTGTTAGAGGTGCTTAGTGAAGTAAGAATGGAAGAAAGAAGGAGGGGTATCATACTGGGGGAATGGGGAAGGGGAAAAATCGATGAGAGAAGCGGTAGAAAGAAGGAGGTAGCTAGAAAAAAAAGAAAAGTGTTAAAGGTAGAATATGATATACAGGGTGGCTCATGAGGTTTTGACAGTTTAAATCTCGAAAACTATCTGAACTACGATTTTGAAATTTGCCAATCATAAACAGTGGGTAGTTATGTCCATTGCAAGTAAGAAATGATGTTGTTGAAACCTCACATTTCGGGCCACGTGATATCATCTTTAAAATTTTTTAATGGGACACCCTGTATACTTTTACACTACTGTAAAGATCTCTCTAATGTCAATTCAACAATACCTATTTGTCAAAATTTTTTGTTACTATAGAAACGATAAATGCATTTTTATGAAGAGATATTTTTATTTGAGTGGTAAAGAAAAATTACATAAAACATGAAACAACGCGTGACCCGGAATGTGAGGTTTCAACAACGTCATTTCTTACTTACAATGTGCAAACTATCCATTGTTTATAATTGCCAAATTTCAATATCATAGCTTGGATATTATACAGTGACCGGCAAAGAGTTTGCAACAAAGTCCGTCCTAAAAGAACAATGTTTTTTGTTCTTTACCGTCCATTGGTATTTGTTGGTTATTTTCTTTTGAAACTTTGCACATAGACGTATAATCTAATTCTAAACAACTTTTATCTTATGCATTTTTCAATATCTTGTCATCTAATCTCACTTTTTACATATTTAAGGGATATTTTTTAAATTTTCCGCCATGACAGTGGTCACATGACATTTGTCAAAGTACTTTTTTTATCATTCGATATGCTGAATTCATTTGCCAAAAGAAATGGAAAAATAATTGGTCTAGTAAAAATCTTCTAGCTTTCAAAGTATTAATATTAAAACTTGTTAAAATTTGGAGATAATTTGAGGATGAAAGTCTTGCTTTATATGAGAGAAACCTTAAGAAACGATGTTGAATTTTTTCAATTTTACTAATTTGTGTTATCAGATAAGGAGCCCAAACTGTACTGGCATATTCCAAGTTATATTAGAGTTTATGATACTATACCACAAAAGTAAGATTTTACGGAAACGCTACACGAGGAGATCGTAGCAGTAAAACATTATCGTCGGGAATATTGACGGTAGAGTTAGAAAGAAGAATGATTATACAATAGGAGAATAGAAGAAGGAAGAGTTATGTTTTACAAACTGGAAACAAAAGTGCCAAGAAATGGGCAAACAAATAATGGAAGGCCGTCTGTACCCTATTGTTTAACGGATGAGCAGGTAGTTCTAGAAAAAGACGAGGAAGACCTCAACTATATGGTCAAGAAGCTAGAAGAAGAATATAGTAAAGTCGGTCTTCAATTAAATAAAAGAAAACAAAAATTTGGCGATCTCAGAAGAAGAAATAAAAATTTAAAAGTGGGCAAAAATATAGATATAGTACATTTTTTCTTTCCGGATGACCAAGTAGTTATAGTCCAAGACGAGGAAGATTTTAGCAGTGTCAGGAAGCTAGAAGAACAATATTAGAAAGACATAAAAAAACTTAAAAGTAGACGCAAACATATATAATAATTGATGAAGAAAACGTAGAGTAATGGAAATAGAAACAGACGTTTAAAACACATTGAAAATGAACAATATAAAATATATATAGATGAATATAAAATAGGTGAATCAATAGAGGACAGGGTATTGTCCCACAGACAAAAGAAAAAGATCAAGACCGAGACGTTAATGGTGAAATGCAAAGATTGGGAAAAATGGGGAAACCGATAGAAAGAAGAGAGAATAGTTTTCACCTTCTCCTCTTAAGCATCTCCTTCATCTAATCTGCTGTACTCATACGCATTTTGCTTTTCTGCGTTTTAGTTCACCACACTCTTCACTTATATGCTTTAAATTTTCTCATTCTTTTCCACACATTTTGCGCGCTTTTTTATTTTCTCTTCCCTCAAAACTCTTTGTTTCCACTTCTAAATCTTGCTATTAGTCCAGTCATCTTGGCAAAAAGTTGAGTCCTAAAAATTCCAATAGACTTTTCTAACTTATAAGAGGGTATTTTGGTGCGCTAAACACCGGATACGGAACATGCCGCAAATCGCCGATTTATGGCCATTTTGTTTCTTCTTCTACTGTGTGTTTCACTTTCTAGTTCCAAAATCGATTTCCACTATCTTTCCTTTACACTCTTGGCTCTTTGCCATTTTTTGTATCTTTGTCTAGTAAATCATCACACTTCTTACTAGTTTATCAAAAATCCACATTTTTTCTCTTCTGTGTTAATTCTCTTATTTTTGTTGCCATACCTTATCTTGTATCCAAAGTATTCTCACTATTTCGTCTTCTTCCTAACACCACTTCTCTTTTTGAGATTCTGCTCTTTTATTTTAAAATACTATTATATATTCTTGTCTACAGCCATTAATCTTTTTGTCTGAAATAGTTCCTTACTCCTTACTTTTAATAATATATTTTTTTCATTTTTTAGATAAATTAGTAAAGAATTTGTTGTTCTTTATAATTAAATTTTATTACGTAAATTACATTATTACATTCTTATAGAAAATATTTCTTTCTAAAACACATTGTTTTTTTTCATTTTGTCGAGGTAATGAGGTGACAATATTTTAACAATAACGCATCAAAAAGAAACTGAAAGAACATTTTTTTTAATGATTGCAAGTTATATTACCTACAACTTTTACTTGGACTAATATAATTTTACTTTTTCAAAGCGATGAAGTGGATAATTTTAAATTTTGCATAAACCATTTGATACATAGGGGATATAAAAGTTTTTCGATTTTATTAAAAGTTTGTAAGTTTCCAATTCAACTTGAAAAAGTTTGGTTAAAAAATATGTAATTACAGCAATGGCGTGGTTTTTATTCTTTTCAAACTAAGGTATGGGTTGTTATTAGAAGAAAAAAAACAGAAAACAAAAAAAATTCGTCAAACAAGGCAATACACTCGTAAAATATGCAGACAAATTTTACAAATTGCACGTACTACTAAAAACAATGCTATGCAGATAAATAGTTAGCGATAAGAGTGAAATTTTTGTTTCATGTGCACAAGATATTTGTGTCGTGATGACCCAGCTTTAAGGAACGACGGCAGACATTCTTTTCTAAAATTCTAAAGTCGCATGCTTAGCATTCGGTTCCTTTAATATGACTCTAATAAGTTGTAAATGTTTGTTTGTGAAGTTTTTTATTGTTCCCACATTGGACGTGGATGGTTGCACATTAATTTTTATTAAGAATTAATTCCATTTCAAGTAAACTATGCTATGAATGGAATAAGAAAAGAGGAATTTTACTAGTTAGTTCCCATTATTGATCATCAAATAACCATGTGGATATTTAATGTAAGGTACCACGCTAAACTGACAAATTAATTAAACACAGCGCGGGAAAGTAAATGAACGCAACAATGTTGAAACAGAACAAGGAAAGAAATAACCTTGAGTTATATCAAATAACACCAACGATCTTGATCCAGATTAACGATTATTAGGTAAACTGTGGTACAAAGCAGTAACGTAGGTAAATTTCCTTTTTTATATCAATCTAATGGATCAAGTTCCGTATAGTTTCCCAGTGTATAAATCCATAGAAGTTGTATTGTTTTGGTTGCGATTAAATGTTATTCTTACAGCAGTCAGTATCTACTCTCTTTTCACACTTTGATCTATAATCTATAATCAATGTCTACCCTACCTGTAATGTAGTTGTCGTTCTAGTTTTTCTGATTGTCAACTATTTATTGAAAAATATCATTTCTCTAATCTGATAATCAATGATTTTGATAAAGACACAATCTAATCTACACGCATATCCACCGAATGTCATATAACGGTGTTTTTTAAAACCCGTTTCAAAATTAGGACTGACATGATGTGATTGTGAACCTCCCATTCGATTAGAATTGGATTTTTGTTTTTGTATTGTATGATTTGTATTGCGTGGGCAGGTTCACATACACAATATATCAACACCAACATCGATACAGGATTTTCATGAACACCCGTTACGTACTACCATTAAAAATAAAGATGTATGTTATATCGCTTGAATTTTAAATTACACTGATTTTGAGAAAGTAGGAAACTAATTGAATCTTCTTTTGATTTCTGCCAAATATAATTTACGTGTGCATCGTAAACTTTGAAACAAACACACTTGCGAAATTTCATACTTTAAACAGTATATTAATATTACGAGTAATGGATTATGTAGATAATACGTTTATAATCTCAAAGTAATTGAAAATGTTCAAGTGGTATGGAATCTATAGCGTTTTTGGTAGTTTCTAGTTAATGAAAAAAACCAGAAGAGATAAAAATAAGTTCTTAATTATTTATCGAAAGTACAGGCGAGGCAGTTTTATGTTTTAAAGCGTATCCACTATACAACTAATTTTGAAATCAACTAAAGTACACCTTAAGTGTTTACTGACCTGATAAGAGAATTAAGTTAGATTAAATATATAGTAGGCATATAGTGTATAACTTACATTGTCTGGGAGGTAGGTTCCTAAATTAAGAACTATAAGTGGTCCAAGTACCGACCCTTGAGGTATTCCTACCCTAATATTTGATTACATTTTGGGAAGAACGATAGAGCCAAAACATTTGTAGTTTAGGCAATCAATAATGCGCTATTGAGTTTTTTAAGAAATATCTCTTAGCACATGTTATTTTTTTTCAAATTAAGGTTCTAATTTAGTTTTATAAACATTTTTAAATAAATAATTATCCAGACACTGTATCACGTAACTAATATTTAATAATATTTGTAATTATATTAATTATTTTCTAAAACGTGAGAGAAGATGGTGATTGTTTATTGTTATGACTATTTCGTAGTTATTTTAATTTGTTTTGTTGCCTTGAAAGTATACATTTTCTATAAACAAAATTTTCGTAATTATTACTCTTCAATATAGGTTTTTTTTAACTTATTAATAATCTTATTGTTAACGTTCTGGTATGGAATTACTGGGTGACGTTCTACATCACATGACATAAAAATTAAAAAGAACAAAACAGCTATCGAGTGATTCTCGGTGTTTCTGTGCAGATTTACAATATCTTGCGAATTTACAGCAGGCAACGCTTAGTTGACGTCAATGATTGAATAATCCCGACTTTTTATAAATGTGTCGACTAGGTTTTTATAACTTACTCTTCGGCTGTGGCACTTCTCCCTGACAATATAAGTTGCACAATTCATGTCGAGGATTCATCTTTAGTAATTTCCAGCAAATCAAATACATAGGTGCAAGGAAAATGCTTTGGCACACTTGATTTTTTGTCAAAATGATTTTCCAGCAATACGTTGAGGTTAAATAGTGTAAAATACTAGTATATTAGATTTCACAGTTTTCAAATTACTAATGACGTGTCTTTAAACATAAAATTAACAACAATAATATTGTCAAAGAAAATTTTAACTTCTTAGGACTACAGATAGATAAAATGTTACACACATATTTCAAAACTACCCTCCCATCGTATCTAGCCAAAAATTGCTATATTGTCTTTATTTTCTATTTTATTGACATGCACTCTACAGTATAATGGAAATAAAGTATATTATTTTTATTATTTTCGTGTAATAAACGTCTACGAAAAAAGTGTAATTTGTCTTTTTTGTTTAATTACTAATCACGTTCTCTTCCACCTTAAGTAGTTGACCTAGAACTTTGTTATTGTTATCTTATTTCACTCTATATCGAAGCATCCACTCGTTCACTCTTTTTTTTTTTGATAACTATCATCTTCGAATTTTCCACGTTTGACGTAAGCTCCCATTTCGCCTTTCTTCCATTATTTCTTCCAAATCTTTTTATAAAGTAACTAGCTGTCCCGGCGCGCTTCGCTACCCCAAAAGCGTCATTGATTTTCAAAAAATCATATCTCCGAAAGTATCCGTCCGATCGCAAATTTTCTTTTTGTTGGAAAGGTAGATCTTTTAGCTACCTTCGCTCCATACTTTTCGACCTCCTCAGAAACATGCACACCCACTGTGCGACGAAAACGGCTAAAAAGTGGTAAATTTCGCGGTTTTTCGCGATTTCCCCGGAAACCGCGAGGGCAATCGCGAAACGCAAACGTTCGTGACCTATTCTAGATCGACCTGAAGAAGTGTGTAAAATTTCATTCCAATCGGACTAACGGTTGTGCTAATGTGGACATATTTCTGATGCCAGGAAAAGTCACTTCATAATATTTTAACAACCGTCAGCGATACGAAACCAAAATAATTCTGACAAATAAAATGTACAATTTGAAAACTTTTTCTTTTGTTAAATTGCACTAATGTTTAATAGTTCGATCAGAAAAAAATTAAAATCATATCCCTGCAAGGCGCATCCATACGCTTAGAAATTCAAGTAGACTGCTAGTAGGCTATGTGATCAGGTCAATCCGATTTGGGAACCTTTCTGCGTAAACCCTCACGCTCTTCCGACAATTGCCACTGTAAAAGCCCAACACTAACAGCATATCAGTCTGTTCGGTAAATGTGTAACCCATTTTTCAAGTAGTTAATCGCAAAATAGAAACATGAGTAATCTTGAAAGATCCGGAAATGTCAATGTCAATGTCAAAATGATAGATTTGATCGCATAGCCTACTAGCAGTCTACTTGAATTTCTAAGCGTATGGAAGGGATATGATTTTAATTTTTTTCTGATCGAACTAATAACATTACTGCAATTTAACAAGAAAGAATCAAGTTTTCAAATTGTTCGTTTTATTTGTCAGAATTATTTTGGTTTCGGATCGTTGACGGTTGTTAACATATTATCATTTATTTGACAGTGCCCGTATGAAAGCGACTTTTCCTGGTTATCACAAACTTTCCACGTTACACAGAAAAACGTCTTCGGAAGCAGACAACCAGCATACGAAAGCGGAACAAAATCCGTCGAATCATTTTCGAGTTATTCCCAATATACAATATTATTTGGAAAGTTTGACGCCCTCTGGCGCTCATATGGTGCACTTTTGGTTATAGGTAAATTGGTGTCAAACGGTCTATTTTGAGCAGAGAACCTCTGGTAAAACTGTGTACCGGATGGGCAACTAAGAATGGACGCCGGCTATATCCCGGGAATTATAAATCTGACAATATTGAAAAAAAAATTTTTAAGTTAATCGACTACAATTATTTTCAAGTTTGTAAGATGACCGCTAGGGGGCGAAACTGTTATGGCCGATCATAAATTGGCTCTTTCTCCAAAAATATGCAAATATAATATATTTTAAATATTGCCGTAGTAAAGACTGCAAAATTTCAGATTTTTTTGTTTAGGTATTTTACTCTGTCTTAGAAAATGTAGTGGTGGGGGAACGTCAAACATGTTTTTATTTAAATGCAAATAACTCCTGTATATGTTAACGGAATTGAACAAACTAGGTATCGTTTAAAAGAGCTCTTTTACTTAATAATATACAGTATAAAGATAGCCTGAATAAATTTTTGATGTAATAGTTAGAGGGCGCTGTTTAACATTACAACAATTATTGCGCATTATCATGAGATTTTAAAATAGCACTCTTTGTATCTTTTTAAACAATTAAATAGAGGACAAAATTCCTAAACAGTCGGCGCAAACCGCAACTTCCTATCTTTTTTCAAACCGAAGATATCAATAAAATAAATGTTTGACCGCTGACTATTTACATCCCTCCCCTCCTACTTTTGTACGCATACTTTCACTTCCTCCCTTTTCTATATTTCTCCTTTAAATTTTTAGACATATGTATTAGTTTTCTTTCTTATCTATTTATACTTTTATCCATTGAAACTTTTTTCTTCCCATTTCCCCTTAAAAAAACTGAAATTGGCTTTAGCGTGGTATGTGCGCGAGCACATTAATTAAATCGTTGTTTCCCCATAAGAACCACTAAAACCAGCTCTGTCAAAAATATGTATAAAATTTAAATAAAAGAAAAAAACAACCGTTTACCGCAAAACACCACATCGCCCCGTTAAGCAAAAATAATATTGCGTTTTAGAAAAAAATGGTTCAAACAAAACTTTTTCAAACTTTTTTTGTAAAATTGACATTGGTGGAGATATTGTTACAATAATTAGTGTCACGTGATTGTTATATTTAAACAAAAGTTGTATGTAATTAAATTATAAACTACTTTTATTTGAAACAAAAATGTGTAAAATGAATATTTTCTAAATATTTCAAAATTTGAAAATCTGTGCAGGTTAACGGCTCTTTTGGTTTCAAGATTGTGCCCAAAAATCTAATCAGATCTTCGGAATTATAAATAAGGTGTTTGTAGTTTCATAAAATCGGACGTCTGGTTTTCTTGGAATCTTGTTTACATACGGACGAACATCAAACTTTTTTGCTTTATTATAACGTAGTACTAACTGTAATACGTTGGAAAAGTGAAAAAAAGGGGTGGTTTCGAAACCGTCGCATAAACTCCCCATCTTATTTCATAAGATGTGGAGTAAGAAGTAATACCTGATTAACACCAATAAGAAGGTCTACAATAGTGGGAAAACGTTTAAGTAAAATTAACCACGAAAATAACAATCATATTAATTAAATTCTAATATGAAGGAAATAAATGAGACATGAAGTTATCGTTTTACGTCAGTTATGTAAATAACATTATAGTTTTAATAATTACACAAATAACGATAAAAAAAGTTTGTCGTTGTTAGTGAGAAAGTAAACTAAAATGATAAGCTAATCAAACATCATATTTTGTTCGTAGTTGTTAATTTTTTTTCAATTTTAAATTGATATCGCCTTGAGATCGAATATTTGTATACCGTACATTGTAAGTAAAAAAAGTTTAACATTGACCCGATTTAAAAAAAGTATGTAGGCTGTTCCAGATTCAATGTTCCAGCAAATATTACCATAGGAATTACTAAAAATTTTCTTAGGCAAAAACTAATCAAGCCTGTTAATTCGTTTTTGCTATTGCAAAATATTTGGTATAGGGTGGTCACAACAGTTGTGGTGGATTAAACTTTTTTTTTTAATGGAACACCCTGCATACACCTTAATATTTAGTTTCTATGGTTAATTTACACAAATTTTTTTAGAGATATATGACATCTATACTTGACAGTTTTCGAGATATTGACATATTTATTAAAAAAATACAATACAATCACTTAAACTATTTCTCATAAAATGTGTTCAAATTATTTTCTTTAGGGATATTTGAAATTTTCAGTTTACTCCTCCAACAAATATTGAAGACAAAAACAAAACCCGTGTTGACTGTAACATCTCAACGATCTCGAGAACTCAATTGCGAAAAACTAATGCACCTTATCAGCATGCAGGCCATCATAGGTCTTGAGCCATTGAACAGACATAAATTGCATGCATGTGTTAAGGAAACCTCCTATAAAGTCTGAAGATTGAAACCCTAAACAAAGATTGTCTAAGGAAGAGATTGCTATAAAACGCGCAGAACATGAAGAGTTCAATGGCATAGTCTGTACATTATTTTGGAGAAGAGAATAAATGCCTGAATTGGATTACTATGAAACAGAGAATAGAATAAGAGAGGATTGGGACTCTCCTAGTATCTATCAATGACAAAACAATTACGTAATTTTCAATACAGTTAATTGGTCAGTCGTTTAAATTGTGCAACAGACGAAAAAGAGGAGCTTGACAAAAACCAATTCCTTAGACTGTCTTGAAACTGGACAAAATTCATCCAAAATTACTGGGAATCTACCTATAAATGAAGACTATTATGTATTGTAGAGCAGACTCACGAAAATTATAAATTTTAAAAATGAAAACACTTAGTAGAAAATGGGAGAACAATTTATTTTCTTATTTTAAGTTAGTTGTAGCTAGAAGCTATTCTTTCCGTTCAACCACAACATTAATAAAATTTTTGTTGACAAAAATAATTCCGTGATAGTGCAATCTGAAAAAAAATTCGAATGGTTTATTAAACATTTTTGGCGATAAAACTAATACACGTTCAGAAATGTTTAAGTTCATATCTAAACATTTTTTTGATAACTAAGTGGATATACGTCATGACACTCTTTCTTTACGTCTCCTTGAGCACAATAAAATTCGCATGTGCTTTCTTGCAATTTTGGGTCGCTTTTTTCGTCGCACTCGAAAATCGCATGTTTACATTTGGAATTGTCGTACGCCTTCTTATTGCTTATTGGTGGATGCACTTCTGGACAATTTTTGGGATTGCCGTTGATCAAACAAGTATAAACGCATTTATTATCGTACTGTAAAAAAGGTTGTCCAGTAGCTCCGCACTCGTAAGGTTTATTGATGACGTGTTCAAAACTCGAACAAACTGCACCTTGTTTGGGTATATCCCTTGCTAGTACCGTACTATAAAACGCGGCAAAATAAATAATGATCTTCATGATAATTGTAACTGCAATATCTCACTTTATTCCACCACTAACATTTGCAAGAACTTCTACATGTGTTATATATATGTCCTTGCAGAAATTAGTAAACGTTATAAAAAATGATAATACTGAACAAACCAATAGGTAAATAAAGAGAGATGTAGGTAGTGCTATACAATTTTTATTCTAAATTGTATGATAATTTTCTTAATTTGAGATGATTACGGGAAATGAACGCTTTGCATTTTTTTTTATATTGTACATAATTTTGTGTGTAGGAACTTTATCTTTTTGATTTATGACGCACAAACAATCCGTGCACTTTTTTTCCAATTTTCACAATGAATTATAAGTTATAATTAAACAAAAAAATCTGCCTTGAGTCTTCGTCTATTGGTATGTAAACTCTATATCTACTTCAAAATTTTAAGTTGAACATAATCGAATAAACTAAAAAAAGATCCATTGCTGCTTAATAATTTTTTTTTAAAGTATCTAGAATATTTCCTAAAAACTTGAGGGTCTGATTGTATGCAACAAAATTAGGTAGTCGAAAATCAAGATGCCATTGTTAATTTATTGGCGACGTTTTGATTAGGACTATCTAATTATTCCCAAGACTCTAAATTATAAGATTGGCGTGGAGATGGAGATCATTAGACAGCCTTAATCAAAACGCAATAAATTAACAATGGTATGTTGACTTCGACTACCTGATTAGTTTCCTACAAGAAGACCCTCAAGCGCACTTTTTATACGTTCTTACACGTTTATTTTTTACAATGGCTGAAGTTCTTTGTTTTTATTTTTATTTATGTGTTCCACCCTTACAGAGTGATCCATTTAATGAGTGGTACAATACACTATATGACATTCATATTAAAAAAATAAATAAACAAAAATTCAAACAGACATTTTCTAAGTAAAGACAATAACAAAATAGTAATGACTCGGGTAAATGCTAGCGACAGTTTAAATAATGATAGTTTCCTGTATTGATTTAGTAAAAGGTTTTTAGAGGTTAATGAGCAAAGTTGTCAATTTGGCACATGTCCTGAACCGGAGAATGAAGCGAGTGATATTCGAATTATATTTGTGAATGTAAAAAATTCGATGATTTTTTAATGGAACATAACTAATAACTAATCTACGCGACTCTAGTAAATAAAAAAAATTTTTTTTTTGACAGACTATCCTGCGGAAACCTCTAGCTGGATAAATAACATAAGTTTTGTACCACTTATTGTTTTTAAAAATATCCGTTGCACAACCTCCAACGTTTATGATATTTATTATATGGTTTCCAAATAATAGAGGCATCCCAAGTAGCTATGCAATATTGGACCGATGTTGGTTCAATATTTTTCTATATTCGCTCAATATACAGTTCAATCTTGGACCAATATATGAATGAAACAAAGTGCAATATCGTACCAATATTGGTAAGTTATATTGGCTCATCATTAGAAATTATATTGGTCTAATATTAAAAAGTACCAAACTAAAATTAAGGAACAAACCGAAGGCACAAATATAGATAATCTGGAGAACATCATATTGTTATTGGAAAAGATAACGAAGGAAAGCTCAACTACCACAAGGGGAAGCCAACGAAAGTTAGAGAGATCAATATATGCATGACGCAAAATGATCTAATGCTTGCCGCGGAAAAAACAGATGCGGTCGTTTTGGAAGGACTCAAGAGGAGAGGCCACCTAAATCAGGCGAACTGTTC
Organism: Abscondita cerata; assembly: GCA_030710515.1. Taxonomy (NCBI): domain Eukaryota; kingdom Metazoa; phylum Arthropoda; class Insecta; order Coleoptera; family Lampyridae; genus Abscondita; species Abscondita cerata. The sequence continues at coordinate 73,591 of JALBCR010002113.1, forward strand.
AAAAGGCAGAGGTAAAGATGGGAGCTCTGACAAGAATCTTGCCGAACGTAGGAGGATCGGGCAGCAAAAAAAGAGAATTACTTTGTGCAGTGATACATTCCATAGTATTGTATGGAGCTCCTGTATGGCACGGAGTACTAAAAATAAAGAAGTATGAAGTGATGATGAATGGTATTCAAAGAAAGGCCCTTCTGAGGATAGCAAGTGGGTGCAGAACAACATCCTCTGCGGTCATACTGGTATCCCCCCGATTACTCTGATAGTAGAAGAAAGATGTCGATTATACTAAAGTGGCTGACGCTCATCTAGAGCTGGTTCGCAAACAGGAAAAGGAAACTACAATACAGAAATAGCAGGAGATTTGGAACAACCACTCATCTACTGCAGCATGGACGAAAGCATTATTCCAGATGTCACCATTTGGTTAAAACGTGAACATAGAGAATTAAATTATTACTTTTGCACCAAATGATAAGTGTCAGTACTGTCAGGAAGTCGACTCAGCGGAGCACGCAATAATACACTGTAACAGATGGATTCAATGGAGAGATGAGCTAGAGATACAACTGGGCGAACAACTAACAACAGAAAGCGTGGTACAGTTAATGCTGAAGGAAAATAGAAATTGGAATAACATTAGTAAATTTATAAGGCGAGTGTTCAGACAGAAAAACTTCGAAGAAATCCAAGAAATATAAAAACCTAAAAGACTATGCCTGGCTTACCTGAGATTATGTCCCGAAAGGACCGTTCTAGAAGAGTTAGAGGCTTATATTGGTGGTTTTAATGGGTATACTGGCCTGGACCAGGAGTCCCACACACGTCTAAAAAAGATTTTCACCCACAAAAAAAAATATTACCAAAAACATTGGTTCAGTATTACGCCAAGTTGTAAAATAATATTGGACCAATTTCATTTCAATCACAAATCACATTAGTTTAATATACTCAAACTATTACATTAATTTATAATAGCTGTTATTGGATCTTTTTGTTTTTCCTTCTTCCCAATCCCATTATCTGAACTGTTAGAACAATATGAAAAAGAAGTTTATTGATATGAGCATTAACAGCTTTCATTATTTTTCTACGTTTAGTCGCTCGAGACATCTATAATAAATGTAACCATGAAAGTATTAATATATAATAAAAGGTAGTAGAGATAGGTACATACTTCCTCAACTCAACAATTTTAACAATAGAATAAAAACTTAAAAAAAAACTTTTTTCCGAAATCGTCACTAAAGTACAAACAAATCGGCAGTAAGGTAAATAAAATCGGCACTAAAGTAATCCATTGTACGACGATTTTTAAGTTCCCGTTTTCGCCGGTAGAGTGTGTAAAATGTACGTAAATTTTAGAATCGCGCATGCGAGGTGGAAACATTTAACGTAAAAAAGAAAACAGCTGATTACAATTGCTACTTATTTTGTTCAAATTTTGGGATTTTGGAAAAAATATTATATGTAGTACCTCACCAACTAAAGTTATTTTCATGACTCACCTGTTTTATTTGCCTCGGCTATCGCCTCTGCAACTAAAACACATTCGTAATGAAAAATCAAACTTTAGTGCTTTGATACATAAATAACTATTTAGTGACTTTGATGCCTCGTACGCGCGACTTTTATAGGTTAGAAGTTAAGAGTGCTAAAGGAGTGTTTGTCAGATAAGGTTACGAATACATTTGCCGATTACCAGTTTCAAGCCGTGCGACAAATTGAACAGCAACATGCAACATATAAAATATGAAAAAATTACAGGTATAAGTCGCTGGGCTCACAGGTAGCGCCAAATGGTTCAAGCCGGAGACCTATTTATGATCATACAACTAAAACCAATCAATAATTTTTTACATTGGTTCTACATATAAGTCCAGCATTGGGTCTATATTTAACCTGTATATTGAACTAATTTAGTAATTCTACATTCAGCCAATATCGGGTGAATATATTTTATACAATATTATTCTTGTTTGGTGATATCGGTCCAACATTGGCTGAATGTAAATAATCTTTGCCAACATTCAAACATTAGACCAATATAGTGCCAACCTGTAGCCAACATTTATAGCTACATGGGATAATCTAATTTAAGAACGAACCAGTGTATCGAATAAGAGTTTAAAAGCATCAATTCTTACGAAGTTAGTGTATTTCGAATAGTGAAACCTATCGTCTTCATGCATGAAAATGTCAATTCATGAAATGAAAATTTGGAATCAAATTGCACTCCTAGGTTCCGAATTGTATATTGTTTAGAGAGTATTCAAACTGCAGATAGTGTTTTTGTTGATTGAAAGACAGCATTTGCTTATATTAAGTGAGATTAGATTTTAATGTTTGCACAATGTCAATTAAGAAAATGTTAAATAATAAAGGACTCAAGTTGGATCCTTGTGGAACTCCAGATGAGGGACAGAAGACAGATGATTTGTAACCCCAATACCCCAACTTTATAAGCTTACTATGCAATCCAAGCGACAAATTTTTTGACATAAAACACCATGTGTGTCGAATGCTTTAGAAAAATCGGTGAAAATAACATCCACCTGACCTTTGATGTTTAGAGTTGATGCCACCTAATTTGAAAAACCGAAAATATTTGTAATTGTTGATTTGCGTGTGAGTAAACTATGCTGATTATATATACATATCTTGAATATTTTTGCTAACGTACTTAGCAGACCAATAGATCGATAATTATTGATGTAGGTATTTAAAATTGCCAGATTTGAAAATTGGGGATGCTCGTGTGATTTTTCAGATTTTTCCGACTTTTAACGTCAATCACAAATTACGTAACATTTTAGAAAATATGTGTTCTTATACATTTATTAGTATCAAAGCGATGTTTTATCGATACCATACTTTTCTATGAAAAGGTGGAGCACTTTCTATGCGTTTTTAAACATTTATTAGTAACGTGGCGATGTGGAGTTCTATCACACTATATTACTGAAATATACACTCGTATATACTACAGAAAAAAGATACAATAAATATTATAGTAAAGAACGAGAATACAGAAAGTAAAACAAACGAAAAAGAAAACCTAAATAAAGAAATAGAAAAAATGAAGAAATTAAAGTGCTTTATAGTATGCGACTGTTTCATTAATAACTTAATAGCTTTTTAAAAATAAAATGTAACTTTTATCATTTAATGTGCGGTTTATTCTAAATATTGGTGAAATTACATAAAAACTAGTATTGCTGTAAAACTTTATTATAATCGAGAATCAAGTTAGTGCTTCATAGTAGGCGGCTTTATTGGAGTATTTATTAGTTTCCATATAATTAGTTTTGTAACTGCCAATATCAATTTTAATTGGCAGGTTAAATTAGGAAATGAGCGATAAACAATCAACAGCGATTAACGATTTAAAAATAATTCCAAATAAACGTGAACTCTCTCTTCCGCAATGCCGTGGTTCAATATACCTATCAATATTTCTTTCGTTTGTTTTTAGTGGTCTTAGCTGATTCTACAATTTTCCTCCATCTACTCCTATCCCTTGACACTGTTTCTCCATTTCTAATGCATAGTCATTTCTTACCCAAACTATAATCCATCTTTACCTGGGCTTTCCCTGTGGACGTGTTCCCTCAATATTTCATTGGAAAATGCTTCTATTATCCTTCAACCTCCTTAGGTGTTCCACCTATCTAATTCTCGCTGCCTTTATTGCTGCAACTATGCTTCTCCCTTCCAATATTTCTCCCACTTCACTCTTTGACCTTCTTCTCCATATATTTTCTTCTCTTATTTGTCGTGCTATGGCTCTTTACTACTTTTTTTTCGAAGGTGTTTGGTAGACTTTCCTGTTTTACTGTTATGTGCCACGTTTCACTACCATATAGGACTAAAAGGCGCACTAGTTTTATCTAGCCTTATTTTCGTCAATCAGGATAATATTGATGACCCAAATATGTCTTTCATGACGATATAGCATTTATTGCCCTGCAATATTTGTGTTTGTATTTCTTCCTCTATGGCAGTATCTCGAAAAGGAAGTCCTACATGAAAAACCTAAGAAATCAATTTAGCTTAGAATAGACTTTTTACTTACGTTGGTCCTTGTCACTTCATGTCACGTCATGAAATAGAGAAGTGGCGTTATGGTTTGGCGCGAGTAATACTTCCATATATTTTAATGTAACAAATCACAGGAGTGAATTTGAAATTTAGGAAAATGACAATACTCTAAAAAGTTGAATCCCCTGATTTCAAATACATAAATAGTTCATCAATATAAATTATACTAAAATTACACCACATAATTAAAATTTGCAAGAGAAAAGGTATTATGAATGAAATCACAAACAAAAACTGAAGTAAACTGACATTAGCGTTAGTCATACTTTTAAATATTTTTTTAGAAGCAGTCGTGTCAGTTTTCTCCACAACTTTAGCATATTTATACAATTTAGGGAATTATCTAATGCGATCATGTTTGCAGATGGCATTAATGAGTGTGGTATTTTCACAGTTTTAAATTAAAAAAACACCTGTGCGCAATATATTTCTTATGGAAATCGTGTTGGCGCGAAACTGCTACGCCCTTTACTGCTACAGTTACCGACACCACCCTGTTGCTATTGGTAAACGTCTATTGGTCAAGAAACACTTCTACGAAGTTATGACCATTCCTTGTTGGACGCGCTGTACATAGAAATTTTTCTCTATCTAAGTCGGACAACCCAAAGTATTACAATTTCGTTGTAATCAGAAGAACATGAAAATAAAAATCAAGATACTGTACTGATTATTGATTTGTATATAAGAAAATTGAGACTTCTACGACCGGAGTCACCGTTAAATCAAAACGTCTTACTGATTGAACCGTGTTGAAATGGTAATCGTAGTTGCTAACGTTTCGCCTCCCATTCTCGCCCTCAAAGTTTGAAAAAGATTTCTTCTACCACTTCAGAAACAATACTAGCATTTATAAAGCCTTTACTGATCGAATAGGCAAACTTCTTTGAAAAAACGGCATTAAACCTATTTTTACATTTTCTAACAAAATCTCACAAGTTTTACCTTCCCGTAAGGATAAGTTTCCACACTTTCTTCTCAAGGTGTATATCGTATTCCTTGTTCATGTATTGGTTTAGTGTACATAGGTGAAACTAGCCGCTATATTAGTATACGTATTTCGAACATCATTGTTGGAGATGAGAGAAGAATTCAAAAATGAAATTACTAAATTAAGGGAAGAAGTAATAGATATAAAACAAGATATGAAAAATAAAGAAAAACAATGAGATACCGAGAGAAAATGTTACAGGAGCGAATTTTAGAAATTGAAGAAAGTTTGGAAAAAAAGATAGAGAGGCTCGAAAGGATAATATAATTATTAAAAATGTCGAATGGAAAGAAGAAGGACTAAAACAGCAAGTAGAACAGGTTCTGGAAACACACATAGGTGTAAAGGTTAGAATAGAAAAAGCATCGCATATAGGGAAAAAAGGGGAAAAGAGTGTAGTGGTGGTAAAGATGGATTAATTTGAAGACAAAATTACGGTACTCAAGAATAAATACAAATTACGAAGAAAACCAATATTTATTGACAACGATCTAACGAAAAAGGAACAAAAGATTCAGGCGGAAATTAGAAAAAGGCAAGAGAAGAAAAGGAGAAGGGAAATACGGTAAAAATAGGTTATAAATGCTTAACGATAAATGGAATAAGATATGAAGCAACAAATGAAGGGAAACTAATACAAAAACTGACAGAGAAAACAAATTGATATTTAAAGCGGAAACAGACACGGCAACGGACAACATTATGCAAAGCAAGAAACGAGAAACTACAATATGGAAAAGAAATAGAGTTAGAGGAAGAATCTGAAGAAATGGTAGTAGATATATTAGGAATAACAGAAACGAAGAAAAAGAAACGAGAGCAGCAGCCGGAGGGATGTATAATCAAGAAAGATCTAGAAGATCAAATTAAAGATTGGAAAGCGTACAATGAGCGTATATTGGCAGTCGAACTTTTAGATACGGTAACAAAGAGTAGGAAGACGGTGGTGGTAATATACGGACCAAATGAAGACGACAAGAAAGAAAATAAAGACAAATTTTGGAACGATCTAACAGAAATTATAGGACAAGTAAAAGGAAAAATATTCATAATAGGCGACTTCAACAGTAGAGTCGGTAAAAGTGATGAGAAATACAAAGAGATATTAGGAAAATATGGAGAAGCATTTAGAAATAGTAATGGAAAAAGAATGTTAGATTTTGCATTGTAAATGATTTAATAATAACGAATACATTTTTGCACACAAAGAAATTCATAAATTTACAAGAGAGATGAGAAGTAGGAATGAAAGATCTTTAATTGACTATATATTAATAGAAAGAAAAGACAGAGGGACGGTAATGGATTCGAGAGTGAAAAGAGGTCTAGAAATTGGTAGCGATCATTATCTAGTAATGGCTAAAATCAGAGAAATTAAACATCAAAAGAAAAAACGCAGACGAATACAGAAAATAAGGAAATGGTACAGTTTGAATCAATTAAATATTACAAATTAAGGGACAAACAAGTAGCAGATAAATACGAAGAAACTATAAGCAAGAAACTGGAAAGATACGAAAACCAAATGATGAAGAAAAGTGTTGAAAGCGGATGGAGATATTTTAAGAACATAGTGACAACTGGTCAAAAATGGGAAAGAAGAACAATGGAAAACTTTGGAGAAAAAATGGAAAAAGATTCAAAAGGAAACCAAAAACTATTCTATAGAACATTAAAAACTTTAAGAACAGAGAAAACACTAAACACAAAAATAATAAAAGGAAAAACAGAGAAATTATAACAGAAGAAAAAAAAATAATTGAAAGATGGAAAGAACACTTTGAAGAATTACTAAATGATCCACAAAAGGAAGAAGATATTGAAAATGTCGAAATAGCAAAAGAGACAGAGGAACAAGAGATAAGGATGGAAGAACTTGAAGAAGTAATAAAAGATCTAAAATACGGAAAGCGGCTGGGTGCGATAGAATAACGGCGGAAATGATGAAGAGTATAGGACAAAAAGGCAGAGAAACACTACTAAGTATTTACAACAAAGTGTGGATAGATGAAGAAGTACCAAAAGATTGGACGACAGCGTTAATAGTACCAATTCACAAAAAGGAGATAAAAAGAATGTAATAATTATAGAGGAGTAACACTTCTAAGTATATGTATGAAAATTTTAGGAGAAATAATAGAAAAAAGGATTAGAATGGTAACTGAAGAGACAATGGAAGAAGAACAAAGTTAACTCAGAAGAGGAAGAAGCACAATAAAACAAATAACAGAGAAAGCAAGAAAAGAAAAAGGATGATATATTTGGGATTTTGGATTTAGAGAAAGCGTTTGATGCGGTACCCAGAAGCACAGTGTGGAGGCTGCTAAAAGAAAGACAAGTAAGCACGAAGCTTATAAAATGATCCAAATTATTTACGAAAGTGGCCAAAACGCAATTGTGAGAGATAATAAAATATCTAAAAACATTCAAAACAAATATAGGGTTAAGACAAGGCGGAAGCTTAAGTCCACTGCTGTTTATAATATTTATGGACGAAATAATTAAAAGTGTAAGAAAAAAGTGAATAAGATGACAATAGGGTATTTAAAAATGCAAAGAGTCAAGGTATCTGAGGGAATATATACGCGGATGACGTCGTATTGATAGCGGAAAGTGAAATAGATTTACAAATAAATTTAAACAGTTGGAATTTAGTACTGAAAGAGAATAGAATGAAAATTAATAAATGTAAAAACAAAGGTAATGACAATCGGAGAAGAAAAAGTAAACATGAAAATTGAGATTGAAGGAGAAAGAATTGAACAAGTAAATAACTTCCAATATTTAGGAGAAGTATTGGACGTAAAAGGAACTGAGGAAGCAAATGTCAACAACCGAATTAAGGCAAATGGACTGTTCTATGCATTAAAAAATAATTTTCTGAGTAAGAGGGAAGTTTCAGTGGAAACGAAAACAAAAATATTCAAATCGATTTTAGACCAATATTAACGTATGGTAGCGAGTCGTGGGTATTGACAGAGCAGCAGAAAAGTAAGATTCAAGCAGTCGAAATGAGGTACCTAAGAAAAATAAAAGGTATTACAAGAAGAGATAGACTAAGAAACACAGACATAAGAAAGGAACTGGAAGTAGAATGTACAATAGAATTTATAGAGAAGAAGAAACTGTCGGAAAAGAGGAAGAAAAAAAAACATGGAATGGAGAAGTGGGAAGAATACTAGAAGAAAAAGGAAAACATGGAAAGAAGCAGAGGAGATGGCATGCAATAAGAAAGAATGGAAGAAATTTGTAAATTTAAATTTGTAATTATATTAAATGTAATATTTATATCCTACACCGAAAGGTAAAAGGATAATCTTATATATATATATATATATATATATATTTCTGCAACATGACCGTTGGGTTAAGTTAAAACACGGTTCCAAGTCTGGCGTGGCTGAGTATCATTTCCATACTGCTCACAAGATAGATTTTGATAATTCCACTTTGATTGCCAAATCTTCTTTCTTCTTCAATAGGTAAACATAGACATAGTATAGAAATTATTAGGCATCCCAACAACTTCAGCCGCGACCGCGGTTTCGAACTTTCTCCCTTGTGGATTCCCATTGTTAATCCCGCCCTATCTCCTATTTCGAACCAATCAACACCAAAGTTGACGACCCATGACGTTTCTCTTCTATTTACGGAGGTATTTCCTAATTACTCAGATAGAATCTGGCTTGGTTGACAAGTTGATTACCTGACTTTTAGTACTCTACGTTGAACTTCATTTGTTTGTTTCAAGCTTTCGTCCTGATGAAGCCACTTACGATAGGCGAAACGTTGGCAACTACGGTTACTATTTTGATACGCTCAATCGGAAGACGTTTTGTTTTAACTATTGATTGTAATTTGGGAAAACATCTATAGGTTATTAGTAGTTATTGTTAAAGCACCAATACGAGAAAATTTTTATTACTAAACTACAAGTTTCAGCAGGCTTAATAGTAACATGCATAATAACATTACATGTGGATGCAACCACACCATCAAATAATCCTTAAATTTAACGAACACAGATAAAATACCTTTAAAGAAATTATGTGTTAAATGCAAATAACTTGTAAGGTGAACGTGCAATCCAGATCCACAATAGCATAGATTCATTAAACGGTTCGAATGGACTGTAAAGAAAAGGTAAATATTTCAAGCGCACAAAGTGTTTAATTAAACATACCTGCATAACATCGACACCAGTCATTCCTTTAACCAGTTGAGGTATTCCCGAAACCATATTCAAAACTTCTCCTGTTAATTTGGCGGCGCCGATGTCACCTTGTCCGCTCGACACCATTGTGATCTTATTCGCTTTAGTTAGTGGAGCCGAACATTCAGCAACAACTTGCGGCAACACATCCATAAACATGTCAATCATAGCGGCACGACGGTACTCTTTGAAAGCTTCCGCCTTTTTCCCCATTTGATCAGCTTCGGCCTTTGCTTTAGCTTGTATGGCGAAAGCTTCGGCTTCACCTCTCAAACGCAAAGCTTCAGCTTCGGCTTCTGCTTCAAGAACTACCCGCTTGCGATGCGCTTCAGCAATCTTCTCCAAACGGTATTTTTCGGCTTCGGCCGGACGCCTAATTGTCGCTTCTAGCTCTTGTAAACGTCTTGCCATTTCCTGTTCTTGAATTTTTATTTGCTGAGATCGCTCGACTAAGCAATCTGCATTTCCTCTTCTCGAATCTGTTGCTTCGTTTTGGCTGCTTGCAAAGCGTAAGCCAATTCGGCTTCGGCGCGTTGAGTTTGAACTTCCTTGTCGTAGAGGGCTTTTTAAGCTCAAAGTCTCGACGTGCTTTAGCAACTGTGTGTCATTGTGAAATACTGACGCCATTCGCTGCTCTTCGGCAATCGCTTTAATGGATGCCTCGCCTCGAGCTTCGGCTTCGCCAATTCTTGCATCGCGCTTCACTTCAGCGGTTCTAGCCATACCCAAACTTCGTAAGTAACCCTGTAGAAATAATACGGTAAAACTTGAAAATAGTGGTCACAAGCGAATAATGTTTTAAAAATAAATAAATCAACAAATAAAACAATACTTTGTGATAAGTAACGATTCCAGCATTACCTTCATTCATTTTCTTGAAATTTTCATAAAATAATAAACCAATTGCAGACCTGATTTTAGATTTCCACGAGTTGGGTCTTCAGTAGGTTCAATTAAAACATGTTTAAATGCCGACGATTCGTTCTGCTTTGGCTGATCTGTTTTAAGGACTTGAAAAGATTTGCCAAAGTAGATCGAAACGTCGGCATTAAAAATGGCATGTTTTAATTGTATCTATCCTCCATCTCTAATGAAGGACCCGCGGGGAAGTCTACAAATACAAAAAATTAAAGGAGAAATTCACCTTCAAAATTATGAAATGATAATGAACTGAGATTATAAATATCCGTATGGAAATTTGTTGTCGGCTGAAAAATTTAATTTAGTTCTTTTTTCAATATTCTTATAGTTCGAGATAAAATAAAACTAAAAATAACCGTTTCCGCTCGACCTGGTTTTCCAAATTTTAATCTCATGTAAAGTTCAAGATATTTCCCACTGCCCTAAAAACTGACGTACGATAACTAACTTGTAACAAATACCACTAAACACCAACTATGTTTTGATAACAAGTTTACAACAAAGCAGCTACAAATCGAAAAAGAAGGTTTATGGTTTGTTCAATTAAACCTGTACCAGTAGCAAATACTAGTATATTCAAACCAAGAGTTCCTGCTTTACAAAGGTGAAACTTGTAGGGAATTAACTCTAAATGATTTAATAAGTAAAGTTAAAAAAAAATTCGATCTAGTGATTTTAAGTTTTTTTAATTAAGTTGGCAGCAAAATTGTGCTAGGAAAGCATTATAAATAGCGTGCTACAATTGAACCTAATACCGCACGCTATTACTCTTTTGTGGTTCATTTTTAAAGCTGTCAATAATAAATGGACTGTTGATAGGGTGGTTAGTATTGTTACATTTTTATTGATTTATAATTCGGAAACATTATAAGATGAAGAAAGTAAACTAATCAGTCAATATCAGGAGAATATATACAGCTACAATAAAATGGTGGTTAACGGAAATTTGTATACTGATCGTCACAGATGTGACCGTTAGAGATTTTAGTGTAGTTTACTATGTGATATGCAGAAAACACCAAATACACAAAAGCAAAAGGGAACGATAGAAAATATTTGCAAAATTTATTAGAAACCAACCAAACCAGGAAACAAGGCGAAATCTGCTTGAATAGCATAAAGTGCACAACTAAATTTGTTTGGTCTAGGTCAAAATACTGTAATGTTTGTGTATCAAACTATACTGACTCAAGCGCGAATTTGGGTTGAGGAACAAATAAGTGCTTGAAGGTTATTCTTTTCATGTCTTATAAAGGGTGTCCCATAATTTACGCAAAATTTGAATTTGATGCCATCTGAAGGTATAGTGTTGCGAACGGAAAAGAAGATAACAACGTGACAGTACTGGTAATAAAAAACTTAATTGAGAAATGTGCCGAATACAATAAACCTTTGGTGTTGATATTTGTTGACTACGAAAAGGCTTTCGACACAATAAATCAACAAAAAATGTTAGAAGCTTTAACGGAATGTCGAATAGATCACCGCTACATAAATATAATAAAACATATATACAAAATGCTACAGCGAGAGTAAGAGTAGGAGATCAACAAACAAATAAATTCCCCATAGGACGTGGAGTTAGACAAGGAGACACCATATCGCCAACATCTTCACTACGCTACTAGAGTATTCATGCAAAAGAGCTAACCTGGATGAAAAGGGCATAAATATAAATGGCGAGTGGCTCAGTCACCTGAGATTCGCCGACGATATAGTCTTGATAGCCGACCAAATGGATGGTGCCAGGGATTTGTTGGAGACGCTCTATCTCCTCCCGAGAGGTGGGACTAAAATGAACATGGCCAAAACACAAATTATGACAAACCTCGTGCTCAGCGAAAGCATAGCTGTTGCTGGAAAGGTAATTGAGCAAACTGTGTCATACAAATATCTGGGGCATGAGATTTGCATAGGCAGAGACAATCAAACAATCGAACTTAACCGACGCATAAGACTTACATGGGTAGCCTTCGGAAAATTAAGCCATGTGTTCAAGTCAGACCTTCCAACGTGCCTTAAAGAAAGACTTTTGATCAGTGTATATTGCCTGTATTGACCTATGGAGCAGAAACATTAACACTGACCAGAAAAACGATACACAAAACCGTGTGGCACAGAGGGCGATGGAACGGGTAATGCTTGGCATTTCTATTAGAGACAGAGTCCCAAACAGGGAAATACGACAAACAACAAAAGTAGTAGATGCAAAAGAGAGAATAACCACACTCAAATGGAACTGGGCAGGGCATGTCGCCAGACTGACAGATAACAGATGGACCAAACCAATATTGGAATGGAGACCAAGACAGGAAGCGTATCGAAATAGGGGACGCCCTCCAACGAGATGGACCGATGACCTAAAGCGTTGCCAGGAAACTGGATGCAGGCGGCGCAGGATCGAAGCACATGGAAGAGATTAAGGAGGCCTATATCCAGCAGTGGATACAAGAAAGGGCTGTTTGATTATGATGATGATGATGATGAAAGTTTGTCAGCCACAGCTCGCAATTTTAATTTTTAGTTTTTTTAGTGCCTAAATTCCAAGATATGTATGTGGAAAACATGTGGTTTCAACAGGACGGTGGCACATGCCATACAGTCAGAGACACAAATTCGATTACTGCACGAGTCATTTCCTAATCGTGTAATTGGCCGTTGTGGCGATCGGAATCGGCCATCTAGATCTTGCAATTTAACGCCATATTTCTTTGGGGTTTCTTGAAATCAAAAGTCTATGCCGACAAAGCCCGACCACCAACGCCTTGAAGGAGAAAATTCGGCGGTGTATTAATGAAATTCAGCCACATTTTAGAAAATTTCAATAAAAGAATTCTTACTTGCCAGCAAAGCCGTGGAGCCCATTTATACGACGTGGTATTGCATACATAACCCCAATCTGTATACTCTATGAAGCAATAGAAAATTAAAATTTGTAATAACAAATCTGTGTTTTTATTAAAATTACTTTTGCTTAAATTATGGACATCCTATATATATATATATAAAAATAAACCCAGATTTCCCTTTGCCACGCCATAACTTGAGAACGACTTTACCGATTTCACTCATTTTTTTTAAGTTTTGTAGTACTTCATACAGGGTTCTTACGGAAAAAAATTAAGAAAATTGCGTAGAAAATTAGAAAATTTTAGAAAACTTAGGACCGTTTGACAGGCGACACGCACGGTAAATAGTTTGTTTCGTGAGTTTTTTGAAGAAGTCATGTTCGTTGCAGTTAGTTCATCGCAATAAAGCCTTACATTAAAAGTTTAATTTATTTAAATATGGATTTATGGTAAGTTTTGTTAGATTACCAATTGGTACAAATGATTATACAGAAACACTAAGGGCCAGTTCCACCAAATTTGATTAAATTTAGTCATTGATTGTTTAAATTAACCTAAGCTTGGTGGAATTGGTTATTATTTTACCAGTTGACAGTTGAATTTTAATTCTTCAAAATGCCACCAATTAGGACGTACCAACTTACATCAAAGAACTAGGAATGTTGCAAGTCAAAGATATATAGGACCAAGTCAAACTGATGAGCAACAGAAGCGCGAAATGAAATAACATAGTAGAAATCATGAGCACCATTACTGAGGAGTGCACATTCGTTGCAGAACGGTACCTGAAAAACGACTTGTGATTTTGGTGCCCCTCCTCAAAAGAAGAACGAATTATTTAAATAAAACTTATAGGAGGAAATATTTTACCTATCATCTATTATTTCACTAAATCCATTGCTTCCCGGAAATGAGCCAGATTCTATACATTTTTTTTCATCTATCTATAAAACAATTGGTCTAAATGACCTCATTTGGGGAAACAAAAGTTATTCAAGTTAATTTTGAATTTTAAAGTAAGTGGGAAACAAATAGCTTTTACCACATGTGGCTAGTGCAGAATACGTTGGCAGGTTTAAATTGACAGGGTATACAGTACGTTTTTATCTATGAATTGCAAAAAGCAACCATAAGTGACTGTGTTTATTATTTTTAATAGGGAATAGCACTACTGTACCACATGGCGGTACAAACTTAACCTTGCAGATTCAGGGTCAATTATATCTTCAAACAGATTCCTATTACCAACGGATACACATAACAATTCGGTGAAAAGATCAAATGTTGAACTACAAATCATGTCGAACTCTTAAAGAGACAGGACAACGGCTGTTGGGCCAGCTAGTTATTTTAAAAATTAAAGTATGCATAATAGTTGATCAACATTAATGCATTAAACATTACTATCTTTTAGCACGCAGAAGAATTTTATATTACTTAAATGACGTCATTTCTGTGCTAGAATAGACTTGTTCTAAATGCAAAATAGATTTTTTGCAACTTTCTTTGAAAATGGTGCAATTGTATGCCTTTTTTCAAGGCAGCTGCTTGATTTAAAAATTAATAAGGGTTGTAGAATTACTTGTCCAATAAATAATGCATGAAACAATAACTGAATTGTTTTATACGCATAATTATTTAAAATGTAGAGTTGATTTCTAATTATTTACAATATTCCTAGTGAATTTTCAGTTGTTCTGGTGTAGGGAATTTGTTCAAACTTTAATATTTTGGTATTAATTCGGATGTACTACTTCATTTTTAATATCACTTATTATTTATTAAATAGCCGTAACAGATTACATCAGGAGTTCCCATACCATTATCACAGTTAATAACATGTAAGATCGTAAAACTACATTGTGAAACATGTACACGCTTGATCGTTATTATCTTTTGTACGTGACCAGAACCGAGTACAAGACATTTTATTACACTACGTGTTTCTAATGTCTTGATCAATATTTGTTTATTACATAAATAACGGATATTATTGAAAATCCGTTATGTAATTATAGTTCTTTGAAAAACATGCGGAACACCGAAACTTTTTCCGACGAAAACTAAGTTTACAGTCTAAAGAATCCGTAAAAAGTTTTAATAGTGTCAGTTTTTGTATTCTGATCTGGTTATTTAAATTTTTAGAATAAGTTGGAAGCTTTGACAAAACAAAAAAATTACTAAATAGCAGGGAGTATTTGATAACTATTACTGTTAGAGCAAAACTGTTCACGTAGCATTAGACCAACTTTTGAGACAAATTAAACAGCGAAAACACAAATTTATCTTTTTTCATTTTTGATGCAGAGACCAAAATTGAATTTTCCAAATCGATAGGTTCCATTATCGCATCTGTTGATGCAAATTCAGGAAAAAGTGCAGTTTTAGCGCAGAATCAAATGGAGTAGTCAATTTTTAACTTTGGTCACCAATAGTCGACTTTAACTACATTAAAATCCCTTATTTTGTAAGGTTTTTAACAGTATGTAGTTTTTAGAGATTATTTTAGAAAATTAAGAAATTACAAGCGAATTTATTAGTTTGCACTTTTTAATGAGCGTAATAATTTAAAACAATGAAACACAGCTCATCTGTCAAAACAAAGCAAATTTTTGTTTTCGCTTGTTTAATCTGTCTCAAAGAGTTGGCCTAATGCTACGTGAACAGTAATAGTTACGGAAATACCCTGTGCGCCTCCAAATTGGTCCACCCTGTACAATGTAACACATAACCGCTCCAGTGAAGAATGATAAAGTAATCATTGTCAAAATACAAACTCAATTTTCCCGTTACTATTCGTCTCAAACTGACATTCTTTAAGAGGTCTTTGAATAAAATTGAACTTTGGATTTCCTGTCTCACTAAAAGTTTCTTTCTTTAAAATTTTGTTTTTTAACCTGCAGCTTACGTAACCCAAATGACAAAAACAACAACTGTAAATTTCCATACGTACCATATCATCGCTAATATCTTTGAGGGTATAAGAAACAACAGTGATGCCCATATTCACTAAATCCGAAGAAGCGACCTCAAACACTTGCTTAGAAAACTTCTTTCTGTCCTTATAAATTTCTTCAACCGTCATGGATCCCATTATAGCTCTTTGGTACCCTTCTAATGTAGCTAAGGCTATATTGTGAATCTCATTTTCATTTTTTCCTAAGAACTGCTCACAAGCAGTTAATAGCATATCCTTGTTTTGCCTTGTATTTAACCTGAGCAATTCCTGAAATTGAAATGGGGAACACCTGACTTGTATACACTTTGGGACTGTCTATTTGCAAAGTCATAGTGTTCAGTGAAATCCTAGAATTAAACTTTAGGTTTATACAATGTCGTACGTAAACTTACTTCTCGGGACATTTGGCACATAGCCAAACGAAGGCTCGACCTCCGGCAACAACATGTGGGCGCCCATAACAGCATCCTAACAAAATTCAAACTTTCTGTAAAACCCGCCAAAAACTGTTGCAATGCGCACGCATAAGACTGATTTATAATTATTTAATAATTTCTCTACTAACCTGATACTACTAATGCTTCGTTAGGACCACATACTTCAAAACCCCAACCCATTGTTATTATTAACAGGCGTTCCTCGGATTTAAAGTGAAAAACACAAAACAAACACAACTAACACGCTAGTTACTTAAGTAAAAATAAGTCAAGGTTGTACGTTCCTTGACATAGCGAGTCACATCGTATCCTGTTTTTTTAAAGATTACGATATCGTGTTTAAATATTTAGTGTCGATTATGTTAATTGAGATCAAGTATAGATGAGAATTAGAATTTCAGATCAATGAACTGGTTATTATTAAAACTCTTAATAATCAGTCCAGCAGTACGCTTCGCACTTTGTCATGAAATTAAACTGGCCTGATTTTGAAAGTACCGAATTAAGACACGTGAACAGTTCTTGAGATATGTACGCACGTACAATTATGGGGGTAGATAATAGTTATTTATAGTTTATTTATGTAAAAACACTTTTAAGCCCGAGCATGAAAAGGTGCTGAGGGCTTAAAAGTACTATACCTGTGGTGCATACAAATTTTTTGCATTTCTTAGTAATACTAAGTCGAAACAGATTTACTTTTTAATTACATATTTTATTTTAATTTAAAAATTACAATAAAACCTTAAATTAATAGTAACTAACATAAGATTAGTTGTTGTTATTTTAAAAGTATTAATAACAACAAATTAATTAAAATTTTAAATTTACGAACGTAAATTGATCGCGACCTCTAGGGTAGCTTACAAGAATTAAGAATAAAATGTTCTTCTTTACCGGCATTCCTAAACGTCATTTAAAAATTTAAATTACAAAGCTTCCAAAATCAGTGGACATGGAAACCGATAATGAACAACTTTCTAAAACTACTCCCGGTATTAAAGAGGTAGCAGATAACGTGGTTCCGGATTTGTTACTTGCTAAATCCAACAAAATATATGAAAATACATACGATTACTTTTTAAAATAATGTCGACTTAAAAAGCAACGGAAAATGTGCTTTTATTGTATTTACTCAGTTCTACAAGAAAATTTTGCTTTATATTCGGATTCTACAATTTAATTAAAATTTGATTTTTTAAGGATTATTTGTAGTGATTCTCATGTCATTTCTCATGCATAATTTCGTACCGTTTATTCTTATTTTGTCAATGATTAATCGTACCTCGGATTAATTCGGTATTAACGATATGCGGGCCTAAAAGTAAAAGCGGGCCTAAAAGTAAAAAATGCGGGCGCAAAAGTAAATCGAGCGAAAAAGAGTCGTTTTACGCCTGCGGAAGCGGGTGTAAAGTGAATCATTAAATATAGGAAGTGCAAAAAGATTATTTCGAAATGCCTCTACACACGAAAGGTAAATTTTATATGCAGTTTGCTAAACAACATAGGCACAATGAGTAACAGTGATTTACATTTACTAGCAGTGGCGTATGTGTGCATAATAAAATAAACATAAGCGATTATTAAATAGAAGAAAGTAAATAAACACACTTATTAGGAACCACTTGCACTGATATCATCCTTATACATAAATGCGTTTTCTACTCCTGTATTGTAATTCATATAGGTTATTAGAGTTTTTACAATTTGTGCTCTACATTACGATACAAATTTTTATTACTATACACCGTACCCGTTTTTCGAGTGCCACTATAAGAGGATCTGACATATCTAAGAGATACGAAATTGGTTAAATTAAGGCAACGTTTGTGTATTTTCATGCCAAACAATAATATGTTTTCAGATTTGACCTATCCTATCCTTGTAAGTTTACGACATATCCGAAAAAACAAACAATTACGATTTTCGTTTTTCTGTTTTAAATCAAAATCAATTAAAGCTTGGTTTTTTCTAACCAAACATTCTTGAGGCACTTATTCATGTAGAATTAGAATATGGCGTCGACTCTCAATACTCTCCGGTAGCGGACTAACAACTGTCAACTTCATTTTTCTTAGGGCGCCATTTTGAATTTTTCCATTTTTAGATTACATACCTTTATTTTTCTCTTTACAGCGACGTGTCACACATAATATTTCATTACTGCATGTTTGAAAAAACTAAAGTTTTTTATTTTGTGTTTAGAGTGCTTTGAAGAAAATATCAACGCTCTTTGTTTTCAACTAAATTTGAGAGTTCGTTCTGTCGACCGTCTGCATTGACCTTCATTTATTTGCAATTTTCAAGTAAAATTATAATTCATAACAATATTTAACAAAGATGAAAAAAGCTAAACAATAGGTAACATCACAACATGTGTTCAAAATCCCCTCTTGTAATTGCAGCACAATTGCACTCTTTTTCTAAGGTCTCTCCTAATGCCATGTCTGAGAGTGCTAAAAATTCGGTGTCGAAGTTCATGGACGTCGACTGGCAATGTTGTTATTTTTCATTGTCCCCCACAAAAAAAAGTCAGGCGATCGTGCAGGTCAAAGTTCGTCGCCATTATTTGCTATTAAACGGTTGGTAAATATTTCCGACAAGCATTCCCCTAACCCTACCAGCATTATGAGGCGGCGCCCCATCCTGCTTGAAGCAGATTGTGTTCAAACGATTAAGATGCCAAGTTATTGTCAAGAAAATCTGTTAAAAATGTCCTCAAACAAATTGAGGTACCGATCTGCACTCAAATTTTCTTCCATAGATGTTCGGACCTATCATTGAATCGCTTAATAATCCGACCCACACATTCAGTCCAAAACGAATTTGTGGTCGTCGTTCTGGGGAATCGATGGGGGTTTCAATCGACCAGTAATGTTTGTTGTGACGATTGAACATTCCCGCATTTGTGAATTTACATTCATCGGACCCGTCGTTTAGGAAAATTGATTTTCCTGAATTTGACTATTCACGAACGTGCCGAAGGGTACCCGACGTTCATGATCTCCTAGATGCAGGGTTTGAGAAACGCAAACTTTCCAAGGGCGATATTTTTGTTTTTTAACGTTCTCCAAACAATTTGATGCCATGGTAAATCCAGCTGGCTGCAACCTTCTCTTGTGGAAGTAGAGGGATTGTCTTGCACCTAATTTACAATTATTATGAATATTTTTATATCGAAATCATGATAAATGTTTACAGTTTACCGCTTGCAAAATTTGCCTTATTCTCGTCTAGGCTTTTTAAACGAACCATATTGGCCCAAGTTTCGGTGCAGTAAAGAAAAAATGCCTCAAAGTTTCTGCACTTCAGCGGTTATTTAAATCCAATGTGTAATAAATTTGACAGTTGTTAGTCCGCCATCTTGAAGAGTATTGAAAAGTCGACGCCATATTCTAAATTCTACATGAAAAGTGCCTGAAGAATGTCTTAGTTAGAAAACACAAGCTTAATTAATTTTTTTGATTTAATACAGAAAAACGAAAATCGTCATGTTTTGTTTTTTTTGCAATATGTTCTAAATCCTAGATTCCCAAAGTGGTCCAGGTGGACCCCAGGGTCCACGGGAGCCCGATAGGGGTCTACGCTTGCGTGGAAAAAAAATGGGGGTCCACAACTCGTTAACGGGGGTCTATAAAAATGTATTAGGTGACCCGACTTGACTTCTATGAATAAGGGAGACAATAATATATATAGGCAGACAATATTATAAGAAGCTTGACTTCTCCTATGAATATAGGAAGACAATATTATAAGAAGCTCAGCAATTGTTTTTGTAAGAACTTGCATATTCCATATTCAGAAAGAGCGTGTCAAGACTCGCCGATGCCGCGCCGCCCGCCCGCCTAGTTAAAGTCGTGTCTGAACTTGCATGAACTTGTTGGATTTTTCTTTAATATAAATACGAATGCGAATGATAAACATTACTCAGTTGTTTCCGGAATTTCAAAAAGAAAGTGTACCTATATAAGTGTTCACCAGTGACGGAAGTAGTTTTCAGACTTTTGAAAATTAAAGTGAATTGATATTATTGTTTGCCAGTGTTGGAAAAGTAAGTACCTACCTATCTATTTGTTAGCAACTTGTATCTTAAAAAGCCACTTCTATTATGTTTGTTAAATCATTTTAAGATTACTTAACAAACATTTTTTTCATATTTACAGGTAAGTAATTGATACGAAACATGGCTGAATCTAAGAAGAAGTGTCGACAGTACAGTGTTGAATATTTGAAATTTGGTTTTCTTCCATCAAATACAGACAAGCGATTGCCCATGTGTCTTTTATGCAACAAAGTCTTGAGCAATGACTCTATGAAACCATCGAAGCTGGAAGATCATCTAAGAAGGTGTCATCCTGACAAAATAGGTAAGGATTTGAAATATTTCCAAACATTGAAGGAAAAGTATGAAAAGAGACCCACCGTGCATAGTATGTTCGCTTCAACGTCTGAAAGCAACGACGATGGCTTGCGGGCATCTTACAATATCTCATTACTTATAGCAAAATCTGGGAAACCGCATACCATTGGAGAGGAGTTAATTTTGCCTGCTGTTGAAGAGGTCTTAAAAACTGTCCTGCACAAATCTTCATTTGACATACTTAAAAGAATTCCTTTGAGTAACAACACTGTACAAAGACGTATTGATGAAATGAGCTCTGATGTTGAAAGTTTCGTGTGTAATTATCTGCAAACAACTCATTTTTCTATTCAACTGGACGAGTCAACTTTACCTGGCAATCAAGCATTATTATTGGCATATGTTCGATTTATCAAAGGCGAACAAATGTTTGAAGAGTTACTATTCGCGAAAACTTTGAAGACTGACACTAAAGGTGAATCAATTTTTAATGTTCTGAATGATTTTTACGGAAAAATCAATTGCATTCACAAACATTATTTCGGTGGCAACAGATGGAGCTCCTGCCATGGTCGGGCGATATCGTGGGTTTATAAGTCATCTTAAAAGGATTATACCAGAAGTAATTGCAATTCACTGTGTCATCCACCGACAACATCTAGTAGCGAAAAAATTGAGTGATAGATTGCACCAAGCGCTTCAATTTGTGATTAATGCAGTTAACAAAATAAGAAGCAATGCATTAAATACGCGCTTATTTGCACAGTTGTGCGAAGAAAATGATGAGGACTTCCAACGATTGCTGCTACATACCGAAGTACGCTGGTTGTCGAAAGGTGCATGTCTATCAAGATTCTATTTGCTTTTCGACTCTGTTTTAGAGTTTCTGAACACTAAAGATCCTGTTTTAAAAGAAAACCTCATGAATTTCAAAGCAGACATTGCGTATTTGACAAATTTGTTCAAAAATTCAATGACCTCAACCTACAGTTACAAGGGGACAGCCTCAATTTGATAAAAACAAAGAGTGAAATTTCAGCTTTTCTTGGTAAACTGAAACTTATGAAGCAAAATATTGGTCGACGTGAATTTTCCCAGTTTCCAAATTTATCGCAGGTAGAATGCCTCGACGAAGATATTCAGACGTATGTTCAACATTTGATTGCCCTGTATGATGATTTTAAAATCAGATTTGAAGACATTCTGTCGATGGATATACCACCATGGATAATAAATCCATATGATGAAACTGAAGTGGAAAATGTGGTACTGCAAGAAGAGCTACTCGAGCTTAGCACTAATGAGGAGCTCAAAGTAGCATTCAAAAGAGGGTATCAATCATTTTGACTGCAGGCACAAATACCTGAAAAATATCCAGGAGTGTGGGGAATTGTGCAAAAATTTCTCATAGCTTTTCTCAAAGTTTTGATTATATTGCGACCGTTTTTAAAATAATAATCATTATTAGTTTTGATGTTAAATTTTGATTCTACTTAAGACTGTTATAACAACATAATTAAAAGTGTAGTAATTTTTGTGTTTGAATAAATAGCTACAAAACAAGAAAAATATTTATTTTTACTTTTACCACTCCGAAGTGGGAGATTATTGGTTTCTTGTACTGTGAGTCAATCTTAGAATACAAAAAAGTAAAGTAGGAATCCAACTGTTGGATGAAGACGCTTTTAGACTGGCTTTGAAACTTAGCTTGAATGACAATACTCACAGCATAATCAAAGCAATATAAATTCTCACCTTTTTTTCGAAAACTTTCAACTCATAGTTGATTGAAAAATAGCCACAACACAGATTTACATAGACATATACTTTTTCGGGTTTTGGAAGTAAGTTAGTAAATGTAATAGCTGGGGGTCCACCAGATCCAGCAAAATGTTTAAAGTGGTCTATGAGAAAAAGTATGGGAACCACTGTTCTAAATTGTCAAAGATAAGGCAAATTTGAAAACACATTATTGTTTGGCATGAAAATGCGCAACTTTGCCTACGGTGTATAGATCCGTGAAGTTGGCCGTACCCAGTTGACAAATTTAAAAATATTTTATTTAGAAATTTTGTGCTATTTATTGATGATAATTAAAAAATTTTGTGCTGGTGTATTTAAAAAGTTATTAACAAAAACAAATGGGTATGGCCGACTTTACGTGGCCATACCCACTTGATCAATTCGACATTTTTATTACAGTATAATTTTGGTGCTATTTATTGCTGATAATTAAAAATTTTGTGCTAGTGTATTTAAAAAGTTATTAACAAACAAATGGGTACGGCCAACTTCAGGTAGCCACGTGACCATACCCTCTTCGTTAATTAGACATTTTTATCACTGTATAATTTTGTGCTATTTATTGCTGATAATTAAAAAATGTTGTGCTAGTATGTTTAAAAGTTATTAAAAAAAACAGACAGGTACGACCAACTTCACGTAGCGATATCCAAATGAACAATTAATCAATTTAATACGGTATAATTTTGTGCTAAATTTGTGCTATTTATTGCAATAATAATTAAAATTTTGTATTAATATGCTATTTAAAAAGTTATTAACAAAAGAAATGGGTACAACCGACTTTATGTAGCCATACTCATTTGACCAATTTGACATTTTTGTTACGGTATAATTTTGTGCTATTTATTGTTAATAACTAAAATGTTTGTGCTAGTACATTTAACAAGTTACGAGGATGTATTGATATCTAGTTAGCCTAGACCAGTTCCTTGCATAAACAAAATATTGCGTTACCATAGCAACGAACAATAACTCATTAGAAGTGTCAGTGTAAAGTTTGACGTCAAAAAGTAAACCAGAGTCACGCAATAAATTAAATGAAAAGATGTTCACCAAAATTGTGAAAATCGAAAAATTGGAGTATCGAGCCATCATCAAGTATCTGTATTTAAAAGGGTTAAGAGGTAAGCAGATTTACGAAGATATGCTTACCCTTGGTGATCAATGTCCTTCGTATGCGACCGTCAAAAATTGGAATGCAAGCTTCAAAAGAGGTAAATTTTCCATTGAAGATGATGACCGATCGGGAAGGCCAGTTTCTGTGTCAGTCCCCGAAAATATCGATGCAGTTCATGACATGATTTTATCAGACCGTCGAATTGGGCTAAAACGGATGTCTGAGACACTGAATATTTCATACGAACGCGTTCATCATATGGTTCACGTCAATTTGGACATGAGAACAATTGCTGCAAAATGGATCCCCAAATGTTTGAATGTTGACCAAAAGCGTGCAAGGGTAGAAGCATCACGTTCGATCTGTGCTCGATTTGAAAACGATGTAGACTTCTTAAACCGAATTATTACTATGGATGAG
This sequence comes from Abscondita cerata, assembly GCA_030710515.1. Lineage (NCBI taxonomy): Eukaryota > Metazoa > Arthropoda > Insecta > Coleoptera > Lampyridae > Abscondita > Abscondita cerata. Next base: position 97,762 of record JALBCR010002113.1, read on the forward strand.
ACTTGGGTACATTTCTACGATCCAGAAACAAAGCAACAATCGATGGAATGGCGACACTCTGGTTCCCAAGACCTAAGAAGTTTCGTGTCCAAAATCTGCTGGAAAAGTTCTTGCTTCAGTTTTTGGGATTGCCATGGAGTAATCATGATTGATTTTTGGATAAGGGTAGAACAATAACTGGAAATTACTATTCGACATTACTGACCACTCTACGGGAAAATATTAAAGAGAAAAAGACGCGGAAAGCTATCCAAAGGTGTTTTGTTTTTGCAGGACAACGCCCTGCACACAAATCTCATGTTGCCATGCAAAAATTGGTGATTTAGGGTTTGAATTACTAGAACACCCCCTTATTCACCCGATTTGGCTCCGTCCGACTATCACCTATTTCCTCAACTAAAAAAAAGTTTAAAAGGTAGTACATTTTCTTCCAACAAGGAGGTAATAGAAGCTGTGGAGGTCTGGTTTGCAGAGCAAGAAGAAACATTTTTTTAAAGGTCTAGAGACGTTGCAGGTTCGTTGTAATAAATGTATCCAATTAAGAGAGGAGAGTAATAAAATATTTTGACATTGAAAATTTGTTTGGTTCTATAGTAGGCTAAGCAATTTTTCAATATATCCCCGTATTAATAGAAACAAATGGGTAAAGCCGCCTTCAGGATTCCTAGATTATGAAATTAATTTTTTATGTATTAATATACTTTTATAGGAAGATTGTATATCATATTTGATGGTCTTGATCGTGTTTTTGCATCTTTATGGACCATCATCACGAATTTTTTAATACTACTGATACTATTTATTTTGATTTACACTAAAAACAAAAAGAAAATTAGTAGTATTAAAAAATTCGTGGTGATGGTCCATAAAAGATGCAAACGCAAACTTCATCAAATGTTCTCTCATTACTAATTTATAAAAAAATCTTTAAAAATCGGTTTTCAAAATATCAGAACCGTATTTATATATAAAATAAGTTGATGATGGCTATAAAAATACGAAACGTCCGATAGAAAAACTGCCATAACGAAGCATGTTTGTTCTAGCATTTATAATAATTCATTTTTTTTCAAATATCTTAAAAACAAAAACACACCATCAATTTTTTTATATCATTTTATTGGTCACCCTAATTACACAACTGTTTTCCCATTCAAACAGAGTTGTATCTATTATCATTTCCGTGATCCCCATAGTGAGAATCCTTAAGTGGGACACAGTGTATTCGCATGACTTCTAGCCGCGTGCAAAAATTCAAGCAGCGGATTAAATACAACTTAGACAGATATTTTAGGCAGTTGTCTTACACACTGACAACATGTACTTATGTACACTCATGAAATTTAAAACTTGGACACCACAATTTCTGTAAACAAAAGTTTGCACATTGTGAAGGGCTTAAGGGTATCATTTACAATTCTAACAGCAGGTAGTCTCAGCAGGGGTTATCTTATAGAAGGACTGTAGAATGAATCATTACACTAAGCACGTTTTAGAAAATAGGTAATTTACGTTGCTTACTTAATTTTTTTTTAAAGAATATATTTGAAGGTATCGCTAATTAAACACCATAGCTCGATTAATTATCGAATCAAAATTTTGTTTAGGAAATGTTTACAAAATAAAATTAGAAATAATTTTGATTTAAAAACGTCTACAAGCAATAACTTTTAAATTAAATCAAAAACTAAACATGGTTATTTGGGTTGACTGATTATTACTTATTTTTAAATAAATCTAACCTACTAATTATTGTAAGTTATTAAAAAAATCATTAAACTCTCTATTCATAATATTTAGTCCTTACAAAATGTATATTTTATGACGTTTCATTTTTTCTGTAGTTAATATAAAAAGTGAAAATAAAAACTAAGGCAATTCTTATTGTCAACGTATATATTTAGTTTTTGACAAGAATTTATTACATAATTATAATTAAGATACCAAGTTATAGTTTAAAATTAAATGAAAACTTTTTTTTAAATAAAGGTATTACTATATAAATAAATATAAGAAATCAATAATGGGTGTGACCTCCATTATTATTGATACATTCTTGGAGGCGTCTGCTCATTGACGCTATCAAGGTATCAATATAATTAATATTAATCGTTTCCCATGCGGTATCAATGGCTGCAATTAGTGCATTACGGTTTACTGGTATAAAATTTGGCCCTTGTTGTCTTCGGATAACAGCAAGTATTCGAGCCCAAACATTTTCGATAATGTTAAAATCTGGGCTTTTGTTGCTGGGTAACAGCTCCAAGTTATTGCTTGTAATCCAGTTGCGCACAACCTTTTATTAATGGGTACACACTACACGTCCATTAAAAGGGTAATCATGATGACAGAAAAAAGCACCCTGTATCGCTTTAAAAAAATTGGAATGTTTAGCCGAAAGTAGAATTTTTTTAGGGATAATTTAATTGATGTATAAAAGAAACTCATATCGTCGAGTGCCTGCCCTTAATTTGAAGAAAATTTATAAAATGAATCAAGAAAGATTTACCAGATCGTCAATAGATAGAAATAATAATAAGATAAAAGGAAAAATGCATGTAAGAATACTTTCATAAACAGTGTGTCAATTTAGGAACAAACTTGAATTTGTCTAAATAAAAATATAATATTAAAATAATGTGTCTGATTGTAACGTCAAATATATTCCATCAAATACCTCAGGTGAGTTTGAAAAAATTAGAAAAATAATTCACCAGAACTTTTTCTCAAACGTGTTGGCAACACGTTTTGAAGTTCGGTCGAATTATTTTCAATTAATTCCACTCTCCTCTTGAGATATTACTACAGACAACAGTTTTATTCAAATTAATAGGGGGCGCTTGAATAAAACGGACTAAAACTGCGTAAATCCCGTTTCACAGAGCATTTTTCTGGGAAAAAAAAAAAATGCAGATTATTTGTTTCCAAAAAAATATTGAAATTCCAAAATTCACGTACTTATAGGTTAAATTGTTGTACTTACGATCCACCTATTTTTCGTAGAAAGTTAATGATTTTGGAAGTATTTTTGGATATATTATGTGTGCCTCATTCGCTGCCTTCAAAAATTACACTCTTGTTATCAATGGAAGTTAAATTTGAAGGGTGACATTCTAAAAATAAACATAATGATGACCGATATGCTAAACACATTCATAAAAAATTTGTTTTAATCAATTTAAGTTGTTTTCATGTTATCGGAGGTAAACGGTGTTGATTGGTAGGTCACAGTTATTACAATTTCTTTCTTTAAAAATTCTCTAAACATTAAAAAAAATTTACGTAGAATTTGTTTTACAGTTATTAAATTTACAATAACAATTTAAAAAAAAAATATTTTTTTACGTAAAATTTGTTTTAATTAGTTTAAGTTGTTTTCGTGTAATCGGGGGTGAACGGTGTTGGTTGGTAGGTTACAGGTATTACAATTTCCAATAAACAATTTCCCTTTGATTTTCCGGTGGAATAAACTGTACTAACCAATTTTCCTGTCGAAAACTTACTCATTATTAGTAACAATACAAAGATACAATAACATTGTCCATGATAATCTTCGATAAAAACGTGATAAATTTCATTCCAAATTAAACTTATGTGCAATTGTGGAGAAAATCAACACATATCTATTTAAGAATTAAGTTAAGTAGGTACATAGTGTTAACGTTATGTAGCACATAATGGAAATTCTATTCATTTTATTTAAGAATTAAAATTATACACAGAGTTAAATTTAAATAATAATACAAAAAATGAAAGGTAACATTTAACGATTAAACGAAATTGAGACCGCGAATCTTTCAAGCACTTTTTAATTATATCTGCTTTAGAAATTTAGATTTATTTGCAATGTCATCTGTCATTATTTGAAAATTAGTCTCTTTCTCAACTAAACATTGCCTAATTAAACGAAATGACAAATTAAGTTTAAAGGTTTTCAGGAATTTTTAGCGATCTTGGGTGGGAATGGAACGTTTGGACGACGTCGTTTAGCCGTCGCCTTTTTGAGTGTCGCCGTTTCGGCGTCAGATCGTTTCTCCGCCAGCCGTTTCAGCATCAGACCGTTTCTGCATCGATTTTTAAAATGTTAAGGAAAATGTGATTTCTAATCAAGCGATATTGCAGCCCTGTAGCAGAAGCTAATTAGTAATAGTTCGTGTCCTAGAAGGCAGTTTCATTAATGGTACCAACGCACTGAACAAGACCAAAACACTGAACATAATAGATTTTTATTTTCTCGAGTTCTTTCACTTCTAAAGAATCCCATCGCATAAGGATTCTATCAAAAACTTTAATTTCTATTGTTACGGTTTAGTGTCATCTGCTTTTTTATGGTTATGTGTTTCAATCAATCCAAATTTTATTCACTGCATATACATACTTTTTTTACATTGGATTCGGTTATTCTTGTAGGTACCTAAACATAAACAAATCCAAAAAAATAAAATAAATAATATAGAAAAATCTTTATTTCTCTTTACTTTCTCTCCTTCCTGTGTTTTTCTCTTCTTCTTATTATCTCTTCCAATCACTTCGCTCTTTCACCTTCCTCCCCCAATATGGTTTTTCCTTTTTTCTTTCGTCCCTTAGTTCTTCACATTGTTTCTCTCATATGCTCAATGCTCTTCCTATTAAATATACAGGAAAATCTTCTGTTGTTATTTTGTTGTATATCGTCTGTTTTTTTCCTTCTTTAATTTTGTTTTCCTCTCCTGCTTCTAATTATCCCTATCTCTTTCTGTTATTTCTTGCACCATATTTCATCTTCCCTCTCTTCTCTTCTCAACATCTTCTACATATCCCCCCTTTCATAATATAGCCTCCTATTTTTCTGTCATACATTTATTTTCTCTCTTTTACTTACTTCCATGCTACTTGCAGTTTCTTACATTCCTCTTTTTTCTCTCATGTTTTCTTCGTACCTCATTGCCATCTTCCCTGCGGTTGTCTAATTTTTTCCAATTCTTCTCTACTATGTATGATGGTGTTCATTTTCCATTCCCATACTCTATTTCAATATTTTATTTGTATTTTTCTAATTCTTCCCACTCTCTTCATCGCCATATCTCAGCTCTATATAACATACGACTTTTTTACGAGTTTTTCCCTTAACCGTTTCCTTTAGTAGTACTATAGTAAGAGTTTTATTTGATAACGTTACATTATATAAAATGTTTGTAGCAAGTCAGTGAGATACACAGTTAAAAAAATATATAACATATATAGATAATACAAACATAGTACAATCATGGAGACTTCAAATAAACAGACAATATACGTCTAGGTGACAGTGAGTATTTTATCCGTACGACGACAACATGCCTTATACTCTGTGGAGTAGAAACAATGTTTAGCATGATAGTGTTTATTTGTTTTTTAAAGTCGTTGTGATTTAGTTTTTAATTAATTCCAGTAATGCATTGAATATTTTATAGTTCAAACAATTTTATCAGAGACCTTTAATCTGTATGAAGTATTTTTAATAAGATGTGTTTGTCGAGTGTTATAAGCATGTACGTCAGAGTTTTTAAACAGTGAAATTGTTTTATGTGTTTCAAGTAGAATGTAATACAAATATATTGAAAGTGGAGGCATAATTTTAAATTTGACGAACTACTTTTGCAGGGCTCTGAATTCCCGGCACCAGCTAAGCCGTCTCTGTCTCCTCATCTCCCCATCACCATTTCTTTTTCCTACTTCTACCTCTTCTTTTTGAAACAAAACTAATTTTGTTTATTTTGTGTTTAATCTTAACTATTCCTCTTCAAAGTATCTTTTTATCGTCTTTATCAAGATTTTCATACCTTCTTCCTTATCTGATACATTTTACCATATGAAAGTTTGAAGGATGATTTGTAAACCTTCATAACTTAACGGACAGCTGTATTATGGCTTACTAGTTAAAAGGACATCTGAAGTTAAGCAATATTTTGTATTCTCTGTCCTGATGATTATCTGTTTTGTCCATTATCTTGTTTGCTATTTCACTAACCTTGTATTTTTTTCACTTAATTAATATTATTACATATGAATACTAAGGTGAGTATTGGGTAATAGTTGGCATGTCTAGGTTTTAGTGGTTTTCCTAAACCTTGGAAGCAAATGCTTTGCCAAAACGAACCAATCCACAATTGCACACGGTTTCGTCACCACACTATATAGGTTTTTACTGATCTTCTGGGGCCATACATAACACTTACATCACAAAACAAACATGATAATGTACCATACGAATAAATAAACTATATCGTATTCCAGCACCCACACTTTCTCCTTCTCAATCACTATTCTTCCACTTTGTTGCCCCTTCTCTTGATGTTCTTCTCTTTTTAAAACCTGTTTGTCAATCTTTTCCTAAATAATTTTCCGCCACTTCTTTTTCCTTTACTTTACTTTATGAGTTTATAACCTATATATCCCACCCCCTGTAATTCCGGACCTCTCTCGGTCCCCTCCTATATTGGACTTATTATGTATTGCCGCTTTCCAGTCACTTGGAAATCATTCTCCTCTCCATACCTTATTTATTATCTCCTCATTTTTTTGTGTTTTTCTCCCGTACATAAATAATCATTGTTTCCCCTGTATTTCGCCACCTCCCGTCGCTTTTCTTTTTTTTATTTTATTTTCCTTCATTTACCTCGTTTATTTCTATATCATCTCCTTTTCCCACCCTTTTTCATTTGTTTTACCTCTACTTACCTCTGATCTTTCCTTATTTAGTATGTTTTATATTTCTCTCTCATTTTTTATTTCTTTTATGCGCTTTTCCATTTTCTTCTCAATTTCTTCTATTTTTCCTCATATTTTTTAAAATTTCTTTTTGTACCTCTTAAAATTTTGTATCTCACATACATACTTTCGTTTCCACTCTTCTTTTTCTCGTATTTTAACATCAACTCTTACGGCTGGTGATCAGATTCTACCTCCTCTCCTATCTTAATATTGTCTATCTCTTCTATTACTTGCCCGTTCACTAACACGTAATCTATTCTCCTTTTCCTACTTCTTCCATACTTCCGTTTAAAATTGTTCAACCTTTTTCTTGTACATTTCTGTTAATTTTGTTCCTAGTCCATTTTTCTTCTTATCGATTGAAACCCTTTTCTTTTCTTCACCCTTCCTCCTCTATTCTAGCGTTAAAATCACCTCTTATTATTATCTTCTCTTTCTGTGTCTCTGTCTGTTATTTGTTTATCTATAGTCTTAGATTTTGTTTCCTGTTTGTTCATGGCACAGTAAGCAACTTCGAATTATTTATTTAGTTTTAATTTTTCTTAATAATTATTTAGTAACTTGACTTTGGCAATTTGTGTTTTAGGTTTCATCTGACCTGTAAGATACTTCAAAATTGTAAGAAGTCCAAGAGAAACGCTCACGTCCTGCCCAACTGTAAGTATTATTTTTGTTAGTTGCATGTAACATACTTTTTTGCGGATGTCTAATCACTTTTACGGATACTACGAAAATGTAGGCATAATTTTCTAAGCCAATTTCTATATTTTTAGCTTTGGGAGTAAAGACGAATATTATTATTTGGGGTTTTTCCAGTGTTAATTCGAGTTTATTTCTTTTTATGCATCGATTTGTTCTATGAATGACTTCTTTTTATTTTTTGTTTCTGCTGTGACAATCATTTTGTTGCACGATGCATGATACATGATATTTCATAAAGTCGGTCCAAGAACCAATCCTTGTGGAACCCTATAATTTTTTTTGGGGACTGTAATTTGTCTTTCATTTGTAATATTACAGAAATAGTCAGATACTTTTCTTTTTGTACATTTTTATTATAATTTGCCAAAAGAGCCAGAATTGAACGCATTTTTTCCATCTACGTACTGATATTCATGCATTCCATTTTCTGGTTGCTCAATTGTTTCAATACTTTGTTCAGTCTTTTTACTTTGCGAAATCCAAGTTTATTAGCGTTTAGTCCACCATTGTCTTCTATTTCTTCAACCCATCTCTTATTCTCTTAATTATCTTCTTATTTTTGTGCTTTTTCTTTTTTTATGGTTTTCCTAATTTTTTCTATTTTGGTGGTAGTGTCCTTTTAATTAATTTTTTTCAACCACATATATTGTTCATGTTCTTATTATTTCTTTTGATTTCTGTTCTAAAATCGATTCCTTATATTCTGGAACAGAAATAAAAAAAATATAGTGGCCTGTGTGTTGACGACTATTTTGAGTTTCTTTTCGTTTCCTTTTATTCTTATTCCCAAGTTTGTTCGTCAACGAGAAATCAGTTCTGAAGAATAGTATAGGTAGAAAATAAAGTAATAGTTCTCGGTTAACTAAATAACGCCTGAAGCGGAAAGACAAGAGTGAAGAGAGAACTTAGATAAGTATAATAACCTTTTGACAAGTCGAAGCATGAACTTAGATAGGTGATCACAAAACTACAGATATACATTTCTAATGGCATCAGGATTAAAAGCAAAAATTTATCTCATTATTATATTATATACTGTATTGATGAATCATAGTTTTCGTAAAATGTTATTGACATCGACAAAATAATTGATAAAAGTAAAGACGAGCTACCTAGAAAATGTGGTTGTGTTTTTACAGTTTGTCTTATTGGTAGATATCTGTTATGAGGTATCATTTTGAGATGTTGTTTTACGCCTACTATTGCATACAATTATTCTTTGTCATGTGTATTGTGGGTAGGATAAATAGTAGGCGCAATCATTTACAAGAAATTCAAATAAATAAAAATGCTCAATTTTCAGACAAAAAGTTTATATAAACATTAATCCTAAACAGCTGTGTTTTGTATTATACGGAATTTTAGATTTTAGTAAATAAGTAGTAGACGCAAATTCCTTGGTGAAAGTTTTTAAGATATACAAAGGATTTTTAAAATCAAAAATGGTTTGTATCATCTTATCAGTGGCGTGCACATTTTCTCACTTGAGTTTTTCGCTCGCATTTATTACTGTATTGTTTTGAAAAATAATTAAAAAAATAGAGTGCCATTATGCTACGTATTGAAAAATAACAAAAAGTAAGATGGGTAATAAGCTATGTTTTAAAAGTAACAACAAGCAAAACTAAAAATTAGCTGGCACTAAACCTATAATAGTTGCTACAAAAATTGAGTACTATAATTTTTTAATCAGACTTTGATATAAATCACTTTTGGTTTAAAGTGGTTGTTATTGTTAAATAATTGTTTATAGCAAAAAAGGAAACTGGCCAAAAGTGGTTTTGACCTATCCACTTGCGTATAACCAAAGACCATATAATATGGAAGACGCATAAAAGCATTGAGTAAAAAGTTCTTTTAGTCGTCCTCTAGGATAATCCCATACCAACTGACTAACAAACTAAAACTTACCATTTGAAAGGAAACCTAGTTACAATGTTGATAGGTCGTTGCGCGGTAAATAATCATTCTCAAACTGAGTAGGTCAATAAGTACCTACCATTATCATTATTATCTTAGTAATTGCTCTATAATATCAAATTTTTATTGCACTAAGTTATAACAAAAATAAAACAACAATCGCATATAAATATTTGAAAAAAGTTACATTTAAACAAACTAATAATTTTCAAGGCCGTTTCTAATCATAACATCGTTAGGAGGTGATAAAATATAAAAGTATATTTATTTAAATGACTATAATTTCAAATTTAAATGAAATGAAAAATATTTACAAATAAGAAATACCTTCGCCTAGCCATTAGAGTGATGAATCACTTGATCAAACAATAAAGATTCGGGAATTAACGAAGTAAGTACCTACATAAGAACAAGTTTGTCGATTATTAAACTATTCGTAAATTTGTTGGTCTGTAGTCTATTCAGTCGCCATATTGGTAATCAAATTTTTCCTGTTAAGTAGACAATAGTTATCTGATTTTGAACATTCGCCATGTTAAACAAATTCTACGTAATTCTTTTTCAATGTGTAATATGTAATGCATTTAGGTTTGAAAATTACGCAACGTAAGCGGATTAAAAAAACTATTCGTTTTAATTAAAAAATCGTTAGTATCTATTAAGGGTAAAAAAGTTAAGCCTACATTTACATCACAAGCATAGATATGTGGCGCCTTCTACAAAATACATCAAAATAGATGCTAGATTATGATTTCTCATATCCAGAAGCATATTCGTTCATACATTCAAAAGCAGCAAACTTATAGCGAAAAATAAACTATAAAAGTTCATCTTTAACACCCTGAATCTTTTTTATTATCAACATTTTATTAAGGTTTGTTGGCTCAGATCGTAATATTTTGAAGTCAAGAATTTTTTGAAACTCTATCTAAATTGAAGAAACTATTTGGGAAACTAGTAATAGCATATTAAACTAATGATCTTACTTTCCATGTAACAAATATTCTTCCATTGCCAGCTTTCATACCTTTACAGACGAACTTGTATTTTCATGAATAATTTTTTATATCCACGACTTACTATGTGCGGCACCTGAGAGAATTAATCCGAAATTAAGAAAAAGCTATATACAGGGTGTGTCCGACAATAGCATGTTGGACGAGTAATGAGAACGATAAAACCGATTCAGCTGTAAACTTGTAACTTTATACAACTGGACATGGTCTACTTACTGAAAATATTTTATGGCGATGTCAGTTTCAGTTATATCGGAAGTGGATACCAACTTTGTTATTTTAAATACAATGCCCCCATTTTTTTATTTATTTTGGTTTCCACAGTACGGCTTGTACTACCAGGTTTGATGTACCTGTCCCATACCATTAAAGAAAAATTAAATAATTTCAGGCATTAGCAACAAAATTTGAATCCACTGAAAAATTATTATTTCATGAAGATAAAAGGCAGATAAGCAAAACTTGTACAACGGTTAGACATGGTATTGAGTATGTTTTCAAAATTAGATATTTTGAAATTTATCCGGAGTAACCGTAGTTAAGAAAATGAAAATTGCCAAGAAGTCAAATTTTTAAATTGCAAGTGAATTTTTATACCTATTCTCATTCGATGCAGAATTTAATTACATATCCGCTTATATATCATATTCCCGTACCTAAACTGAATGATTTTCGTGTTATCTACTTTTTCTACTTTCTTTTCTTTCGTGTTATCCGATTTTTTCTACTTTCTGGAGATGATGTAGTAAATCAGTAGTGTACTTTGCAATCTGTTTTGCTACCTGTTCGATGATACCTTCAATGAAATGGCTAAAACAGATTACAAAGTACCTCACACTATTATTTTACATCATCTTCAAGAAAAGTAGAAAATAGAAAATTATTCAGTTTAGGTATAAGAACATGACATATCAGCAGATCGGTAATTAAATTATGCTTCGAATGAGAAAATATAAAAAAATAGTTGCAAAAAATGGCTCTTTGACAAATGTAGTTTTCTTAACTACCGACACTCCTGGACCTCCCCTGGAAATAAATTTCAAAAATGTCTAATACTGAAAACATAGTCCAATACTATGTCTAAGCGTTGTACAAGTTTCGCTTTTGTTGTTTTGTGTTTTATGAAATATTAATTTTTCAGTAGATTCAAATTTTCGTTGCTAATGCCTGAAATTACCTGGTAGTATAAGACTTAAAATTTTATGCAAAAACCAAAAATAACATAAAAGAATTGGAGCATGGTATTAAAAATAACAAAGTTGGTATCCACCTCCGGTATAACCGGAAGTGACACCGCCATGATAATATTTTCAGGAAGTAGACTCGTGTCCATTTGAATAGAGTTACAAGTTTTTCAGCTGAATCAGTTTTTTGCGTCCTAATTTTTTTCTAACATGCTGTCACGTCGAGACACACCCTGTACAGTTAAAGAAAAGTTAAGAAAAGTGAGTCTTCTTGCGAACATTCCTGTGTTTCCCATCTTACTATACAGGTTTATACTGATCTTCTGGGGCAGGACCACATAACATTTACATCACAATACAATATTAAAAAATGTACCATACGAATAAATAAATAAAGTTCAATATGGGAGGTAAACATTTTCAGAAACCTTCGAAATGTAGATTTTCAAAACAGGTTTCGTAAATGTCGAGATTTCCTTTTGAGTAGGTACTAAAAATTCAGCTTTTTGGTTAGGGTAGCCAAAAACTAATCTTTTATATCAGTTTAAATTGACGACAATTTTTTTCTGATTTCAAATTATGAATGTATGTGTAGCTTTCTGTCAATAGGTATCACCTTAAAAATAATAATGTCACAATTTTTTTAAATTGGCCATGAAAGATATGTTGACGTAAGGGATCGCAAGGAAAATTAAAAAATTTTAATTTGTTGCACCTAGTAGGTTCAATTATCGATGGACACCGGTGATCCATTGGCAACCTTTAAGGGGAAAATAATTATTACAAAAGATTCCCAAGGTAAAAATTCACTTTGAAGAGTTACTTTGTATTTATTTTTCCCCGAATATATTGTTTTATTAGCTTAGATTAGATTTCTTTCCGTTTTATGTTTTTCTACGTGACCAATAGTTCACGTTAAGGGTGTCATACGGTTTCTCTTTAAAAGAACCTTTGAGGAAAACCGTTATGTTTCCAATCGTAATAAACAGGAAGTCAATCTTTTTTAGTGACTTAGAGACTATCAACATTTCTTCTGCTTTAGTTGAAGGTCAATCGTGAAATAGATGATGTTTTTCAATAAACAATGTTACCAGTTTATTACAATTGTTCCAACATGTTGTGCGTTTTGGTGGAATCTAATCTAGAAGTTTGTATTTGCTTAGTTTAGAATCTAGGTTGATGTAAAAGTTGATTACCAGACTTTATTTTTTTCAAAAAGAACAGAAACAATAGAAGGCTGTCCCACCAGTAATCTTTGATATAATCGAATATATAAAAAAACTAATCTTTTTAAAGCATACAACTTAGTCCCGAAAAGTGTGAAATTTTGAAAAGAATAGTTCAACTAAAAAGTTGTACAGTAAAATTCTTTTAAAACGAACAAAGAAGGTGGAGCCTATTGGATTATCCGTCCTTAATTCCTTTTCTATGTAATTAATTAAATTTCTAGAATATCTTCTTGGGTAGGTAAATTTTCGTATTTTACGGTAAAAATTTTTATCGAACACAAAAATTGTTTTTAATGAAATTTGAATACAAATATAAAAATACTAAAATGTTACGCTAACAACGCTGGCTTATCCGATTTTTTCAAAATTTTATATAATTGAGTGTATGCACTAAGATAACCTTAAACTTATAAATTAAATAACATATTTTTTTTAAATTTGCAGTTTTACATAAAGAAACTAGATATATGTATGTGCAAAAATCTTAATTTGCTTTTCGATTACGAAATTATAGTTTTATTAGCTTAAAATATAAAGAAAAGTTAACAATTAAATTTCTTATTTATCGCCCGAGAAATTGTTAGAAATATCTCTATTTAACTTCCAAGCACTTTTCATGCTCTTTTTCTAAATGAATTCCATTACATACCGCAACATTTCATGTCATCACTAATGAACTTATTTAAATCGCAATTTGTAAATTAATTAAATTTATATATTTAAACCATATTTAAAGATTCATAGCACCGTCCTACCTCTCAAAATAAGATTAGATAATGTAAAGATGAAAAATACATCCCCTGTTTATTATTACTTCATAACAAAAAAAAACGTTAATTTGTAAGAATTAAAAAAAACTCACCCTAGCATAACCAAAATTTTTGCTATTGTAATATTCCTGAAAGAACTAAAATATACACAAAACAATTACATGCATAACTTGTAGGTAAGGTAAACATTAAAAGGTACAAGGCAAGGCAATAGAGAGAATGCAGTTATCGGATTAGTGCTTATATTTAAGCACAACGGTGTGGAGCACATTTGGGTCGTTTTCTGTACGTACAGTATAGTGTAGGTTTCATCGGCTTCGCCGTTGTACCGAGTACAAGCGCCAATCCGATATCGAATTTTCACATAATTTGAACTTTAGCTAAAAAAATTAGAGTTTCTTCCAAATATTAAAGGTTTTTATTGTTTTATTTCTGTTTGAACAATTACCTACATGGTTCATTTATTTATTTATTCCTCTAGTACATTTTTGAAATATTAAAGTACATGTTGGTGGTGTATGGTGACCGAAACGGTGTAGAATTGTGATTGGTTCGTCTATGGCAAAGCATTTAGCTTCAGTTCATGAAAACCACAAAACTGCTAAACATGCCAACTTACCCTACCTTAGTATTCATATAGTAATAAAATTCATTAGAGTGTGTAAACATTATAGAAGGTAAATAAGAACACAAAAGAAGTGTAACAGCACAGCCATTTGCATCACGACTATAACGGACTGGTTCAGCGCCCGTCCTGATAATGACGAAAAAATAATAATAATAAATAGTAAAAAACAAATTAATGAAAAACAGATAATCAGGACAGAGAATACAAAATAGTGCTTAACTTCAGATGTTCAACAGATTAGTAATATGCCAAGTAATGTAGCTTCGTCCGTTAAAATTATGAATGTTTACCAACCCTCCTTTAAACTTTAGTTAATTGACAATCCTCTACAATATAGTGCAACGGTTCCTGGTTCGTTTCCACAGTCACAATTTGGGTTAGAAATCACACCTATTTAAACAACATAGGGTTGTACGTTTTGAATTAGCCTATTCTTATGCGATTTACTTTTGAACAAATTTTTCTTTTTTTGTTGGATCGTCAAGCGAGATGTTTATTGAAAACATCAACTCCAGACCATAACTTTTTCCCACTCCTCAACTTCAAAGCCGTACTTAAGTAGTCTTGCAACCATATAGGACTTCAAGGTTTAAGTCTTTTTAGCAGGAGGGTTGTCAATGTCATTCCAAATTGGTAAGTTCTGTTAAGTTGGCATTTTATCCCATTCTCGATTTAACACCCAGCTTTTCGTTGAATGTTCGATGGAGTAATATTACAAAGAACAGGGAAGCCAATCCGAGAGGAGTATACTTTAATGGTTCCAACTAATTATGCCGCATAGTGCAATTCAACTCCGCAGTCTATTTTTTCTATTATGAATAACTATTGAATCAGACAGTAGCACAAATATTCTGCTGTAGAATAATTTTATCAAGGGTTGCACCGTGCATGCTTATACACGTATCTTTTTCAACTGCTCCCCAAGTACTTTGTTCCATTCTAATTCTTGTCAATGCATCATTATTTCTTAGTTTATCATTTTTGTTTGAATGTTTCTAAATGATCTTCGATGAAATTAAAGAAACTTATCTAAAGTTATTCTCAGATAAAATTTATGGTTTAACTTTTCTATTATTAAATATAAATTAAGTTTTCTACTTTTCTCTCTATTAGGTACTTAATGAAAACAAGAAACCTCTGTCTTTTTTAATATTGGAGCATAATCGCCATTTTTAAAATAATTTTTCATAATACGCAAATCATCAGATAGCTTTCTTTCCAATTTGGAAAAAATCCCAATGATGAAATGAAATTGCCATATCATCGGCGTAGACGAAT
Source organism: Abscondita cerata (assembly GCA_030710515.1). Taxonomy (NCBI): domain Eukaryota; kingdom Metazoa; phylum Arthropoda; class Insecta; order Coleoptera; family Lampyridae; genus Abscondita; species Abscondita cerata. The sequence goes on from JALBCR010002113.1 coordinate 113,221, forward strand.
ATTCGACATTGTAAAGAAGGAAGATCAGAAATATACACATAAAGAGTGTTTTGTCTGTACATTTATATTTTATGATTTAAGTAGATTTTAAGATGTACCTTTTGTCTTTTTATAAATTAGTCATAAGCAACTTTGGTTCCCAAGCGCAGTGTACGTGACAATAATGTGTAGCCGGAGATTAAGTTGCCCGCTTCAATGAATACCTTTGTGAGCCGTAAAAACGGCGCCAGCTTTCTACTGGCTGTACAATGAAAGATTGACGGCCGATGTTTATTTAGTGCCAATTTGTTTTTGCGATATTGTGAACCCTCAATCTTCGGTTACCGGGTCTGTACCAGTCCGTGCCACCCTGCTGTTGCGCACCATTGGTCCAAGTGCCGTGGCGGTAATTTTTGTGGCCAATGGCGTTTAATTTAAGTTGTTGTTGGGGATGCCCTCGGCTTCCAAAGGTTTTAAAAAGCGTTAAGTTCAGATTTAGAGTTAGTACCGTACTTCGTACAAAAAATAATTGTTAACAACCAAGCAGTTCGAAGGTAAACCCACCTTCGCTTGATCAAAGAGAATAGGTGCAAGAACCAATCTCTGTGGAAGACCATTATTTAAAAATCTAACTTTACTGCTTTTATCTCCAACAAAAACTCTAAACTTCCGATTAGACAACATCTTTTCAGGCAAAAAGAAATAATTTTGGATCAAGGAATAACGTTAAACAATTTAAAAAGTAAACCTTCTTTTACACGCTATCGTATGCAGCAGTTAAGTCCAAAAAGACAACTACAGTTTTAAATTTCTTCTAAAATCCAAAGCTTCTATATGCGTTGTTATTGCCAATACTTCCATCATAACAACTTCTACCGGATTGAAATGCTGCTTGTTCAATGGGTAATTTCTCCTTCGATTAATGGATTAATTCTTTGAAAAATCAATCCTTCCAAAACCTTATAAATTACACTTAACAAACTTATTAGACGATAAGAAGTGGGGTCTGTAGAGGAGATTTATTTTTTTTAAAAAAATTGCCACGTCTTTACATTTCTTTAAACCTGTTGGTAACTTAGCCGTATTATAAATATCATTGAGAAATATAAGTAGCCATTTCGAAGAATAATTTCCAAAATGTTTCCAAATTCTGGATGTATTCTATCAAACCCGGCAGCTTTCTGTGATTTTGTCTTTTTAATGCACGTTCTAGCTCTTCCTACACGGTAAAAGGTCTGGATATCTCTTTGAGATAGGTGCAGATTTTTTTTCTTTTGTAGACACTTTTTCACCTTTTCACCCAGCTTTTACGACTTGAATGTACGAAATTCATATTTTCCATTAATGAATACCATTTCTCTTTTCTTCCATTATTTAGAGATGACACTACAGCATCCCCAGTTTCTTCATTTGGATTTTGTAGATAGGATTTGTACAATCTGTTTGTTTCAGTCGACCAACATGGGACATATTCCTTTCGAAAACCACGTGGAATTAATTTTTTGCTTCACATTTAACAGCACCTACAAACCTAAAATAATTTTCAGAAACCGGTGGTACCTATCTATCTAAGAATAGAATTGAGATGTTCTATAGTTTATCCAATTAACTTTTGCATGGTCATGTATAAAAGCACTGAAATTTTTACAATTGCGTTTAATAAAACGTATTTCAAAAAAAATATGTTTTGCTGATAAATTACGATATGAAATGTGACTAGATGTTTGAGCCTAAATATGGCTGTACAGTGGCGGCTCGTGGTCAATCATACTGGGAGGTCAAAATTAATTTAAAAAATAGGCATACTTAAAAAAAATATAAATAACTCAAATGCACCGCAAAATTTTATACAATCTACAATTTTGTTCAAAAATATAGCGATTTCTCGAAACATTCTCATTAAAAATCTCTAAGGGATTTTCTATAAGCATTGTCTAGCTGTGTACGAATATCAACATTTCCTACGGTTGCAAAAATTTACCGAGCATTTCATGTGTTCTGCAGACGAAACATGTTTTTTATTTCCTTTTAAATGTTTTAAATCTCTGACACCGGATTTGGACTATAGCGAGTCTGACGAGTCTTTAGAAAATAATAAACAAACAAAACAGTAAAATACATTTGATACTTCACAACCACATATCCAGTTAGCTACATTACCTTCTTGAAAGTTTCGATGAACATCTTTATTTTTGTCTTTGCTAGTCTGTCGTAAAACTTATTTCCGGCAAAGGACGACCATTTGCCTTGAACTCAACTAATTTTGGTAAAATTAAGTTTGTTAGCACTTTTTAGTTGTTTAATTTTCTGCACTACCGACATTTTCTATTATAGCGCATGCACACGCGAATCAAAAATAGTATTTTTACAAAACAACACAACAACAGTAAAACATATCAATATAAATTCTTAAATTGATTTAAAACACGCGAAAATCGAATCAAAAATCGAGCGTAGTTGTACACCCTATACGACGTCAACGTAAACTGCGGGATCGGCTCGACGGCCAAAGTTGATTATTGTTTCGGACGTTCGCGTTTATTCGGGTGCTGCACGTTTTCGAGTTTTTCCGGGTAGATCTAATTCAATGAGGACAATTCGCACCGCCAGCCCAAGGTTGAAGAGGATGAATTACGAACGACGGCCGATAAATTTTAAGTTATTGTACTTGCGACTTAATTACCTATTTTAATAAAACACGTAATAATGAATATTTTTATATATTGTCAAATTTTTGGGAGGTCATTGACCAAATGACCATATGGACAAGCCGCCACTGGCGCTGTACCACTAAACCTTAATGAATCTTGAGAATAACATGCTCCAGTTTTTTTAACAATTTTTGCCGTGTGTATACTTCCGTGCTTACAGATTTCGAATTTTCAAAGATTTATCTTGATAAGAACCCAAACAAAAGAAACTTCACAAGTTAGTGCATGTCAAATTAACACGTTGAATGCATTTACTTTTTCCTTTAATTATGTTCACAAAAATTATGATAAACTGTTAGCCTACGAAATTTAATGATTGAAAGTTTTAAAATGCATTGTGTTTCACAGTAAATTAATTATGGAATTATATAATAACAATAATACAAACTAAGAAATTTTACCATCTCAGTTAAAGTAAAAAAGTAAAAGTCATCACTTTATACAAATAATTTGTAGACTTAAGAAAATTAATCTTATATAAGATAATGAAAATTATAGTTGAAGAAGGATTTTAAAGTGTAGTAATTACGCGGGCGCTAAAAAACCACTTAAATTTTGAATAAAACCGTTTTAATTTATTTAATTAGACATGCCAATTTCTTTAATTTTTGTGTTAATTAGTTTTTACCATAATTTATTAGCAGTTTTAATGTTATAATTAACTGATGTGTGTTTAGAATTTACATTAAATCATCATCAACTTTGCAGAGGGAAAAGTATCCGATCAACTACTATTCTGATTGGTCATGCAAAGGGTTGCTGAATTTTGGAATTTAAAACACGTTTTGTTTTGTAGGTAAATTTTAATTCCAAATCTGTGATCGAGAAAGCAGTTTTGAAATTATAAAGTTTGGCGAATTCAGGGGTTGGCCAACACTGCATGTCTGGCCGGAGCTTAAAGTTAACGGAAAACTAAAACTAAAAATTTTTGGTATACACGATCTTTACAATAAAATATTTAGGACATGTGAAAAGCGCAATCAAAAATATTGGACGTTGGGTCAAATACAAAGGATTTACAGAAGAAGGGGAGAAATAAAAATATATCAGAAAATAGCACGCTGAGGAAGAACAAGACTACTTTTCCGCAACTGACTGTGTTAAAAAAGAGTGTATACCTATAACAGTTGAGAAATTTACCAAATATGGTCCTGTAATTTGGATTTTTAAGAGAAATCAGAATGAAAAAAGACCAGTTTAGGATTAAATTAACACCCAGAATGCTGAAATAACAGTCAGGTGAAAAACAGAACTACTTTCTGCACTGGGTTTGGAAAGGCTTTTAAAAACATGTAAGTACTTATACAATTCATTCAGTTAGATCTTAGTGCTGGATCTCTAGTTACCCACTCCAATATCACAATTTTCGCTAGAGAATTAAGGAATTACATCCGATTTCATTTACCACCGCACACCCTCGACATTACGTTATTTGGTATATTCGAGGTTAGCTAACTTGCCGTTATTGTCGAACTTTCTAAGAATACATTCAATAGAGACTGGAACATGTTGATATGAGGTTTTGTTGTGCAGGGTTCTCATAAATCAGAATAAGCTGAGAAGCCGATTTGCTGAACACTCACCGAAAGTGAGGTGGTGAACTGTCAGCTTGCCATACAAATTTTCTCCGGAGAGTCTGTATTGCCAGAACGATCTGTTGAAAATCTGCAAATACCTTTGAAATGTAGACCTAGCACCCTTCCGACCAATCGACAATGTATTTAATTTTTACCAATGTAGAGGAAAATATAACTTATAACTTCGAGGAAAAACCATACTTTGGGTAGCCGGAAAACCGGGGAAAGACTACTCATCCACCAAATGTTGTTTTTCTAATATGCACTGCAGTAACGATGACCTAAGAGCATTCCTGACAAATGACACCAGCCAATTAAGGTTTATATCAAAAAGCTCATGCCTGATATGGCTAACAACGGAATAGACACAGAGGTAGGTCAAAGAGTGACGTTAATGTGCTCCCATACATTAGGAGAAGACGTCTCATAGTAAAATTTGTGTTCAATAGGAACAGGACAGGCAATCCTTTCGCGTCACTCCGTTCGATAACCTCGTCTGCTTCAACATTCGCAGAGATAGTGATCTATTCACGTTATTAGAGCGTACGACACACTCCACAGAAACCCTGGTTTGTGCACCGATAGCAGCTACCTTCTTATGACCTGATACTACCGCTTCAGAAATATTGGAGAAAAGTTTTTTCATGACTCTATACGGAGAAAATATAAGTACCAACATTTTACTAAATCTGTGGCTTAAAGTTCAAATTTCACCTTGGTCTGCTACCACTTTCCACAGATTACCACGTCTACTGACAGACATTTAAATCAAGTCTTGAAAAGGTACCGTTGGTTTGTGTCAACCACGAGTGAGGATACTCTAAGTCCACAAGGCGTAATACCATCATCTTTATCATCAGTTTGAAATCTGGCGCTGGGTCTTCACTCTTAAACAATTTGCCGAAATGTACTCTAAAACTTTAAGATCAATGTTGTCGAAACTAATGAACCGTTTCTTGGGGAGAAAACTTCTTCAGTTCCAAGAACGAAATGTGGAGTAACACAAAGGAAACAGGCAACGACCTTTCTTTGTGTGTGTACGTTTTGGATCCAATTTATAAAATCTTCGATTGCATCCACCAAACTACAGAAAAGAAGAAACTGATCAACTCTTAACTAAAGTTGGGTTCAATCTTAAACATGAAGATACAGAGAAGGATCGGTAGCCTATTACTAAGAATAATTATGCGCACTTGGCTGAAGCCAGTTTTTGATTGCCATCCATTTGCCTTTACCGATAGTGGTTCAAAAATACCGTATGAAAATGTTGGACGAGGCCCATACGACGATGAAGCCTTGATGTTAAGAGTGGTGATTCTAATGGTTCACTCATGAAAATGTCGTTACCACGACATTTCTACGAATTTAAAACGTGTGTCTAGGAAAAGTAGCTACCGGAATGAATGCGCTTGTATCAGATTTGTACGAAACGGCTATACAACGAACCATTATACCAGGAAGATACTTCTGGGACTTCATGCATGCTGCCATGCAATACAGTGCCAGCAATACGTAACTTCC